>CACVKI010139206.1:0-19589 GCA_902732785.1 Trichogramma evanescens
TCTATATACTAGATCGAATTTCTGACACATTTTGGCATGTATGTGGGTGTATGTGGCTGTATGGCTGTGTAAAGTGATTCCTCGATAACGGTAGCGCGTATCGTGACGGTGGAGGGCTTATTTTTTTCGTGATGACATAAGGACGAAGCCAGAAAAATTCATTGATCGATAAACGTAAAAAAAATTTTTTTTTCCATTTAAAAAAAATTTTTTTTTGCATTGTTTGTTTGAGAAACCCGTTTTTGAATTAGATTACAATTATAAAAAGAATGTGAAAAGACAATACTAATATTTCAAAGTTAAAAAAAAATATGAGGAAGCTACTTGCCAATACATTGGCAGCGGTTTTTTACAATTTTTACATCTTGAAAATTTATGAAACTTCGGTTTGAAGTTTGATTACATTGAAAATTTGTTTATTGTCACATCAAAAAATCTTCGTTTTATTTTTAAATATAAATTTATATTTTACCTTTTTTATATTCAAGGTCAAAGTCTCTAAAACATTCTCCTTCTTACACATCATTATTGACTGCACAAAAACGCTACGTTTTTTATTTTTTACTTGATAATTCTCGTTTTTCAAGTCTTCATCGGCATTGCTTTTAGGATGATTTTTTTACGCAAAATTTATTCGATTGCCTACGTTAAAATATTTCTTCTTCATATTCAACGTAAATACCTGAAAAACAATAGTACATGTAATAATTTATATATATTAATACTAGTATCAATATATTGATTCACAATTTATAAAAAGCATCTTAATTATAATTTTTTGAGTTCTTTGTAACCCATAAAGTTTGAAAATTGATTTTTACGTACGCCAAAGATATTTTTTTAAAGGATCGTTTCTGTATGGTTAAAGAAGAGCCGTACGATGATTCGTCGGATGTTGACGATGATTGTGATGATACAGTGGATTCTCAAGCTGATTACCGAGTCAACAACTTGCTTGAAATATTAGTAAATCTAATAATTTATATTATATTTGGTTTTTTACTATCAAAATTACTACACAATTTCAATTTAATGCTGAATGAGGCGATACCGTCTACATCCATTTGCAAAACTGAGCACTAAAGTAGTCGACCTATTGTGAAATAATGAGAAAATGAAACTCAGACCGATAACATCGATGTCGATATCATTTTTAAGTGCAGAGATACACTGGAATTAAATCCCTTATTGACGACCACTGTAAAAAAAGAAAATCAAACAAATGACTCAAATGAAAAAAAAGCTGGTAATTTTAATAAAAAAAGGATTCGATTACGATAATAACTGTCGATTTCGAAAAAAGTCCCCATTGAAACTTGACGAATCTGAGAAGGTGAAAGTATTCGAAAAAAGAAGTCGAAAAAGTGTAAAAGGTATCAAAAAAGTAATCAGGGGAGAAGCGAGTTTAAAAGAAACATCAAAACGACACAAAAGGGCATTAGACGGCTTGAATGTGAAGTTTGCAACAAGTCATTTGCAAACAGAGGAAACCATAATCAGAACAAACCCTTTGAATTTGATATTTGTCACAAGTCATACAGCCGCATAATTACCTCAAAAAACACAAATGCAATACATGATGGAAACAAACCCTTCGAATGTGACAAATGTCAAAAATCCTTTGGTGACAAGAGTGACCTCAAACGTCACGTCAATGGAGTACTTTTTGGGAGTAAACCTTTCGAGTGTGATATTTGTCATAAATCATTTTCAGTCATATATAATCTCAATATACACAGTACATAATCGGAACAAACCCTTCAAGTGTGACAGTTGTAGCAAATCATATGGAGAAAAAATTAAACTCAAACGTCACATCAACCAAGTACATGATCGTAGCAAACCCTTTAAATGTGAATTTTGTGGCAAAGCATATAAAAAAAAAAGTAACCTAAATACTCACATTATTGCAGTACATATGTGCAATAAACCTTAAGGACTCTCTTCACACACTCAGTCGATAAAAAATACGTAATTATTTTGTACCCATTTTTTTTATTCTCTGGGCAACCATTAAGCTTGGAATTTCGTGGGAGTGATTATGAAACTTATAAAAATGTGCCTGTGTCGTCAGTTTTCAATTAAATGACCGGTACTTTCAAACAAAATTTATTTTCAATTATCTCCCTTATAAGTTTCATATTCACTCCCACGAAATTTTAAGTTTAATGGTCGTCTAGAGAATAAAGAAAATGGGTACAAAATAATATCGGTATGTCGATATTTGTCCCTCTGTATAGACGAGCCTTAAGACTGTGAGATCTGTTCATTTAAGCTACGTAGTTTTAGACAATTGTTCAATTAAATATTTTTCAATTTCTTGATGAATAGTAAAGTATTTTAAACTGTAATAATTTCATCGTAATTGTGAAAATCGTCTAATATCCTTTCTTATACTAAAATAAATTTAAACAATATTTTTCCAGTTATTACTCCCAATCGTCATGTAGTAGAAAAGATGCATTTTCCTATCGACTACGTAGGTAAATGTAGACCCCCGCATAAACCTTAAAGCTCACATAGTGACGGTACATAATCTGAGCAAACCCTTCAAGTGTGACATTTGTAGCAAATCATTTGGAGAAAAAATTAAACTCAAACGTCACATCAATAAAGTACATCTTCTGAACAAACCTCTTCTTTGTGAGATTTGTCATAAATCATTTGGAGAAAAACAACAGCTCAAAAGGCACAAAATTGCAGTTCATAATTGGAGCAAACCCTTTAAATGTGAAATTTGTTACCTATCGTTTGGGCGAAAGAGTGACTTCAAAAGACATACTAGTACAGTACATACCAGTACGTAATTAGAGTAAGCCCTTTGAATGTGAGATTTGTCATAAATGGTTTGGACGAAAAGAAATGCTTGCAAGGCATACAAGTACAGTACTCAATACTTATATGAATGCAGTAAAAATTATTTGGATACGACAGTCAACTTGAGCGTCACGTCAACGTTGAATATGAAGTGATGCCAGATAATTTTCGATAAATGATTCTAAAAATGTTTTTGATAAGACCTTTTGGGATTTTAATTCATTTTGCATTTCTGCATTATTTATTTAAAGAGAAATCACTTCAGGTTTTCTGAAAAAATACAACTTTTGAAAATATTTTTTAAACTAACAAAAATCATTTATTTTTGTAAAAATTAATTAAAAATAACTGTTTTCATTTCAATGATAATTAAATTTATTGTTAATTTTCATACTGGTAATTTATAACGACGTCTGATAATAATTATGTATAATAAGTATAGCAAGCTATACCATACATTGGCTGAAAATTTTAAGAGTATATCTTATGCAGGTAATGCTGGTAAGGATGATATCATTACTTTTTAACGTTTCCGTCAGATGTCAGTGATACATAAATTTATGGACCTTATCTTCATTGATGCATAAAAAGGGTATGACAGAGTTTTCATATTTTGGCGTATCACTTGACACTGTGGCAAGTTCATAAAAATATTTATACATTTTATATTTTTTGTTACAAATATAATTTTAAAAATCAACTAAATTCTATTTCCCCTCGCATCTTTGTACAAATCCTCATTTATTCCATATAAACGCGGAGAATCTTGACAATCAACCTGTATCAAAAATAAAAAAAATGTAACAATTTATTTATTTTATATTGTAACCTCGATTAATTTAAAAATGTATACCTTGAACCACCAATCACAAACACGAGTTGTTTGACTGAACACCGTACCATTGGGACAAAGAAAACTGAATTTTTGTCCACCGGGCACGCACCAATGCCATACCTAAATATTTAGTACATTATAATTGTTAGATCATTTAACAAAAATATTATTATTTCATAAAAAACATTGTGCTTACTTGACATCTAGTATCAGGATCGGCATAATAGCCTGGTATTTTATTTCTACACGTGAAACTCAAGCCGAATGGGACAGTGTTGTAAATTGGGTAGTCTACTCCAGGCGTATATCCATCTACTTGCTGTAATATAAAATATCGTTATTTCTAGTTCAAAATGAGAAGTTTCTTCACATTTAATCATTGGTATTTTTATTAAAAGAAGTAATGGTAATCTCTAATTATATGATGTTTATAGATCATTTTGCTTTAATTAAAACAGAAAATAATAATTAAGTTATTAACATCGATGAATTTGAGGAAAGCCCATTAAGCCATTGAACTTAAAGTTAAAAAAGGAGTCCCAATAATTGATAGAAAAAAAATTAAGTAGATTATATCATACAAAATAGGTCCCTATTTCTTATACACCATTTGTTCATGGATTTTTGAAACAAAAATGTGTCCATTAAACTATTGTCTATTGTTTATTGTCTCTATTTATCACGAAAAATTTAGTATTTTATTTTGCTAGAGTAAGTCCATTTTCAAGGTTATTGCTTCCGGCGAATGGTCAGTCGACATTGCCTAGTTTCTTGATATGTTTTTGTATTCAAGTCTTGTTAAAGATTATTCATCATGATAAAGAAAGGAAATTTTTTTAAAATCACAAAATAAAACTTGATCTTGATAAAGACTTCAAATTAGAATTGCTTTATCTCGTTGTAACATTATTGTTCAATGCAATAGAATAATTCTAGAAGACTTTTTTAGGATTTATAGGGTAACATGTATATTCAAATGTACTACCGATATAAAAATACTAATTTTCATAAAAAGAACTTAATAATGCAAGGTAAATATTCAATTAAGTATTTGTTAGAAAATTAAATTAATAATAATTTTTTGGCTTATCCTATCAAATAAAATGTCTTACGTTATTTGTTACGTCATTTCTATGTCATAATTTATTAGAAATCGAATTACATATTTTCGAAATTCCAAATTTGATATAAAGTCTAATAACTATGAAGATCTAGATTTTTCAAAAAGATACTCAATGATGCAAAAATAATTTGCATTATCATTGCTTGCATACATAGAAAGTATAAATTTTTATCAATGAAAAGTAGATTAATTAATTAATGAGCTTGAGAGCGCAAGAAACTATGTGAAAATTACAAGACGCGTTCACGCGTTCACTTGCCATAGTTACGCGGTAACTCGTGAGAATAAGGCGGGCGAAAAATGATGCACTTCTCGACACCCACGTTTCAAATTCACAGTTTCGTAAAGGATTTCATTCATCGGTTCCTTTTTTATGTGTAAATCAACTGTTGCATAAGTAAATTTCTGCATTTCTCATAGAGCGATATATTTTTAGTAATTGGTTTAGTAATTAATAAGTTTATAGAGAAGAAAGATTTGGGTATAGAGTAAGGAAGTATATTTTTCTCCGATAATTTTAATGACGTAATTCGAATAATTTTTTTGGCCGATCGAAAGTAATAGTTTTTTCAAGCTGTAAATAAATGAGTCTGAATTATAAAAAATATAATACTTACTGCCAAGGTAGTACGATACACCAGAAATAACCCAATGATAAAGATGATGCTTGCTGAGCAAAAGCTTGAAATCATCTGAAAAGTAATTTTTCCTTTGTTACGTTCTAATTGAATAATTTTTTATTCTGCAATTTTATTCTATAAATTTTTTGGATTTTTCAAAACATGAATTAATTGATACACAAATTATTTTTTTATTGACTTTTTTTGGTTTCTTCGTAACTTTTACCACTCATAAGTTTTCCTATCGTAATAATACAAAGAAATTATTACATGATTCATCGTATACTAAAATAAATGTAGCTATTGATTCATTTTAAAAATTAAACTCGAAGTTTGAAATTTTTTACAATGACATTTTGTACTTGAAGTTTTTACCAAAACGTAGTTACCAATGAACTGTTAAAAATGCAAATGCTAGTTTTTCCACCAATTGAGTTTTTAACTACTTATTAAAATTGACCATTGAACTTTATGTACATTTATAATGTTATGGATAATATTTCTAGTCTTTATTTCGAAATTCCCAATAATAAGGTACATATGGCATTTATCTTAAAATTTTAAAGTCTTATGATATCAACTCTTTTTTCCAAAAAAATTAAAGATTAAAAATATGGCACTTGAGAACAACACCTTTATTAATTTTTAGATTTCCAAATCTTAATTCTTCAACCAGTATCCTTGCTAATTGCTTTCATTTATTGTCATATTAGTAATCGAGCACTTTTATCACTAAAAAACATGCACTCGTAAACTACCACGATGAGAATGATAAAACTCAACTACTTTGATATAAACTGTTTTAACGAAGTGGACTCGGCATGCCTTGCGGCGCAAAGTATCACCGATAATGGGAATTCGGTACACGGTAGCAGCGAGTTTTATACATTCAACGGGTAGAAGAAAAAGAGGTGAGAAAGAGGGAGGGTTACATCTTCTTCAGAGAGTTCTTCTTTCTGATATATCCCACGCACACACACACAGTCGTACAAAAACAGACGCATCTCCCCGCCTGCATAGGCCATAGCATGATGCACATGGGCGAATCGAAGTCTGTGTGTGCGCGGCTCTGTGCTGCTGCAGGTATTGCCTCGCGATAAATAGCCTTGCAATAAAGCCTCCCACCTAAAAAGCGTGTGTATATCAGTGGCGGAGTTGCAGTAGCCGAGCTGTGATTCTTGAAAAGGTGGAAGACGAAAAGGTGGAAAGACGCAATCTAATGACGATGAACCAACACACACCCGTCGTTGTTGTTGTTCCTGAAGACAATAAAGCAGTAGAAGCAGCATGCACAGGGTGGGGGATCAGCCCGCCGGAGGACCAAGAGGCTTCGAATGCGTATGTGTATTTGTGTGTGTGTATGTCGGGACTACTTCAATGCACTTATGCAATAAGATACGGCGCGATGCGCGCGAACAGTGTTAAGAGGCGGACTGGTACACACTCAAGTATGCTTTCTTACGGCTTTGGAGCTCGGCTATGGGCCAAAGGTTCCCCATGCTGCGTGCGTACGCCTATGGTACCACCGATCAGCCTCATCCAAGCGTGACGAGTAACGCTCGATCCTTATTATGCTAATGCGGCGCGATTCGATGCTGCTGCGCGAGACTGGGCCACACGTGCCCCATGTATAATATAAGAAGCGGCAATCTGGTGCGTTTTCGTAATTGCTCCCTTCGTTATGCGTGTGGTGAACAAGCCTGTGGCGTAATATACAATACCGAGACTATGTACAACAACATATTTTCACGATGTTCCGCGCGCAGACAATGAAGATCCAGCCATCCAGATTATTTCGCGCGCCGCGAACGAATTCTCATCTCTGCACGGGCTTTCGAGTACCGCAAAATGTCTGTCTGACTCTTTTCTTAATCAGAGTAAATAAGATTCTCTCTCTCTCTCTCTCTCTCTCATCGTCCCATTTATCCGAGAGTTGGATAATTTTCTTTCTCGCCTATTGCTAAACGATGCTGTACTTTTAAATAAATCGTAATGAGATATCCGAGTGTGGTCATTTTTATGTAATTCAAGAGGGATGTATATCGAGTATTATATTTGTTGATGCAATTTAAAACGAGACATAAGTGCATTTGAATGAGACGCGTCGCGGTTATTTTGCTGTAACTTTGGAACACGGCGATTTGATTGATGCACGGCGTCATGTATCGTTTCACTTGGTTATCACTCGATACCATCTTCTTGACATAATTATCAAATAAAATCTGTATAATATTGACTTATATAAATCGAAATTTATATCTACTTGCGAATGTCATTTAAAAAACGATGAAATAAATCTCTGGTAGAAATGCTCAATAGTTTTATGGCTAGTTTTTGGCAAAAGAAAAAGTTGCTCTCCAGAATATGTCATAAACAGACTTCAACTTTAAATATCTCAGAAAGCCTTTTTTTAAAGATTTTTTAAAATAGTTTATAGATCGAAAGCTGAGGAAATTTCCTATCCAAATACATCTTTCTCAGAAAGTACATTTTATTTTTACTTTTATCACTAAAAAACATGCACCTTAAACTACAACGATGAGAATGATAAAACTCAACTACTTTGATGTAAACTGTTTTAACGAAGTTGACTCAGCTGCAATTATTTCAAATTTTTTCTAAAACCATGCTTTGACTTATACAATTCAATTTTAACAATACAATTTTGCTCAGCCACTTGCAGATTTACGGTTATAGCAACTCGCCATCTAGTGGTGGAAGTTTAAAATATTATTATGGTATTAAAAGCAGTTGAAAACTGATCCAAGTTTTTTGAACAGTCAAGTTGTCAGGCCATTCAAAATGCTTTTAATATTTTTAAATACAATATAGTTACAGAAAAACAAGCCACTCAATGTTAATGTATTTCCGACCGCCCATTGTTGCTCATTAGGTCATTATTAATGTTGAGCTTTTTTACCAGGGTAAGAATTAGATTGACTTTGAGTGTCTGTCGTGTGAAACAGTTGAAGTATAGTATTTTTAGTAACTTTAAATATTAATGCATTTACAAAATTGATATAAGGAGGAATCGCGATTAGGTACTCTTTGTTTCAATGAAATTTTAATAATCCGTAATTTAAATATCTTTATGCATCTAACTGGGTATCTAGTCACTAGAGTTGGTTTTAGTTTTCGTACAAAGATTGATCAGACTACTTTGCAAACAAAATATTATCGAAAAATACTCGAGGGGGATCGCACGTTAGAAAGGAGGCACAGGATGTTTCGATTTCCTTGTTCCTTCGCGCAGTTAAATTTACGTAAAGCTCGGGCCAGCTCGGCAAAAAATTAGAGAGGCACACTGCGGACGGACGGACGGACGAGCGGCTCAGCAGTGGTTTCTCAGCAAGTGGGCCCAAGTATAGCTAGATATAGAGGCAAGTAGCGAACGCGCGCCTGGCACGGAGCAACAAACGGTCGCTCGGCGGTGGCGGCTGCAGCAGCAGCAGCGGCGGCGGCGGTTTAAACGCTCGGCGTCGGTCGAGGCCAGGCTCCTCTGCACAGCTTTATTATCAGTAGACCGCGACACGGCACGAGTTGCATTGCAGCTCGCTCGCTCGCTTGCCCGGGACATATACACACATATATATACAGCTGCAGTGCATCGCGGCTCATGTGCCGCAGTCCTGCACACGAGCGAAGCAGTTGCTTTGGTTCGGTCTCTCTCTCTCTACTCGCTGTGCTGCACCGTAGCGGCTCGCGATCGCGTCCCACATTGTCTCGTGCGGGGGCTACATACATACGTATACATAGCAGGTATACATAGAACAGACGTTGCCGCGCGATTATGTGCATGTGCAAGTGCGTGTCGTGCCGTGTATTATAAATACGGACTAATCGCGTGCAGCGGCAAGCATGGGCTCTGTTGGCCGTGCCTTGCCTGCTTCGTCGTCGTCGTTGCATGTGTTCAACTAGCTCGGCGGCGGTCTCTTGGGCCCGCTGCTGCAACTCGTCTAGTCAAATCGCTTCCTTCCTGCACTGCAGTCCACGCGGCGCTCTGCTCTCTGCTGTCTGTGTTTGTGTTGCCGACACTGCGCATTTATATTTTTTGGCGTTCCGCCGTTCTGGATAGCAAAGTTAGTACTTGGCTCTCTCTCTTACCAAGCTCCTTATACCTCTTTCCGTTATACACACCTCAATTCGAAAGATTTAAACTGCTGCTGCTGCTGCTGCCAACGATCGGATGCCGGAGTCAGTGTGAAATTATATACTCGGATGTTTATTCCTACATTTCCTGCATCAAATGGCAATTTTTTGATAGAAAATATCCTTAGCTCCATCGTTGCTTTCATCGTTTGATTATTTATTTTACAGCTTTGATTTACGTTTACGTACTTATGATACATTGATATACTGTACTGACACTGCTGCTGATGCTACATTTCGTTGCTGCAGCATCGCGAGGCAAACACACAGTTTTCGTGCGCCACTTTCATAGCTCCGTTTTTGTCGCAACGAGCCAATTATTTTTTCAGGTTTGACCTTTATTTTTCTTTTAACACCGTCACGTTCGGTAACGGTCTCTCGGCTGCGATTCTCACTGATGCGCGCGGACGATGTGCATACACATACACACGTATACACGTGCTGCACATATATACTTTACATTCGTGTGTTTTCAATGTCACGTCGAATTTGTTCAAATTCAGCCGTTATAATCGGTTAGCGCGAATGGATTGTATTACGATCCAGCCGTGCACACACTGCACTCGGGTCTTTCTTTTGTTTCGTTATATCTCGGCTCGCGATCGGTTTACATAATACGTAAATACACCGGATATAAGTAACTTTTAAACCGCTGCAGCGGCAGCAGCAGCAACAGCAACAGCAGCAGTGACCAATAGTTTATTATTTATAATTTGAAAGTGCGATTGCTGATCTGGCCTAAATATTTCTCGTCTCTCTAGGATATATTCATAAATGCCCGCAAGAAAGTTGCTCGAGCGTGTGTAAGCTCATACGAATGAAAAAAGGTCAGCGAATATTTTTCACCGATCTCATTTATGCATACATTCAAAAAACATTTCTCGATTTAAAAAAAAAGTAATAGTAATAAAGGAAATGCACGAGCAGCCTTACTAGCTGTGGTATTTATCATTTGATTCGGAGTTGCATTGTACGCAAAAAGTCTATTATCTGTCAATCAGTAATGCAGCAAAAAAATGGTGACGCTTGCCGAGCGCGAGAGACACCTGCACCTGCTGCAGAGAGTGGCTAATCTCGATCGTTTTTTCACCCTCCCCATTTTACTGCATAATTTTACTACAGTTCTGCACTCTCTGCGTCGGCTCAGGTGCACACATTTACACACGTACACATGGTAACGATATAACACAAGCTTACTTTAACTGTACATAGCACGTAACTCGAAATGTACAAACAAAAGTGCGTTAAAACTGCTTCTTTTTTTCCGAACGTAACAACGTCGACCAATGGCGCTAATAAATCATTCGTAGCTTCGAGTACATGCGCTATATCTAAGAGCACCCGTGTAATTTATAAATATAATACGCAGCAATGATACGGAGAGCTCGATTAGCACCTGATTACACTCTCATGTGCTTTGCCGCGCGCGCCAAGATAAGAGAGCTCGCTGCGCTATAATAGCGATCGGGTAGGCTCGGAGTCGCAGTCGCTGTTCTGCTCTTCGCTGCTGTATAGTGATATAGACTCAACGACGACGAATATATATATAACACACACATTGTGTGTACTACATGACTGTTTACTGATTTCGCTCAAACTTGACGCGTAGTAATTTACCTTTTTCAAGATTCCACGCACACAATGAGTACGTAAACGCTTATTTATCATTCCTTGCCGATACACTCATGCATTGACATTTCACTTTTTTTTCACATCAACTATCGTTATTTTTGACAGAATAGTAATTATTAAAATTATAATTGAAATTCTATAGGCGTGACCAATAATTTCAATCCAGTTTCTTACTTTGTTTTTTTTTTAATTTTATCGATTCTTTATATAAAATTTCATTTCATCTGATAAAAATTGTATCTCGTTCTCTCAATCAATCGTTTTCTCAGTCGAGATTTGATTATAATTTATGCAAACAATTTCAACAACAACTTGAATCGAGAACATTCACTCAATTATAATACTAAAATCCATTAAAGTACTTTAGGGTTTAATAGCAATAGTACCCAAGTACTCAGCTGCTTCATATATATTTCGCTCTTGCATGTCAAAAAAATATTAAATGTAAGTCTTGGCATTGAAGCTAAGTCTGTTGCTCGCGGGTCAGTGCGGATGTACTATGATCGTTACGTGCCCATGCGTAACAGGGGGACAATGCTTTCCGTTGGTAAAGGGGACTATGTATATGGTTTTTTTGGAACCGATCGCAATGCGCTCGTACGAAGAAATAATAAGATGTGCATACGTAGCTTTTTCGAAGTAATCATTGGTCTTATTACTGTAAAAAATAGTAAATTATATATTCTTGAGTTGGGTTACTTGGGTTGGGTTAAAGAAAAACATGTAACATTAATTAATTACTTGAAGTCTAAGAAAAGTTAGAGAATCGAAATTACAACATTTCTAGGATTTTTATTTGGGCTAAAACAGGAAATTAAATGTGTATAAATGTATCATGATTTTGTTTCCTTGCACGTTCCCCCTTTATCAAATAAATAGAATGCCTCAATTATAAATCAAGTATATTAACTGTAATAGACTGCCTGCAACTCCAGAACTGCATGATACTAATTTTAACAATCAAAGCGAAATCTCAATAAAATTAAATTACCCAAGAACTTTTACTTTTCAATAATATTTTATTAAAATTACAGAAATAAAAATATTTTCTTTGTCTTTGTATAGTAGATGATATTAATGTTTCATACTGTTGTTGCTACCATCGTTGTCAATGAAACTGAATCCTGGATAAAAATGCTTATTTGTGTGATAGAACGAACTAAAAGCACGACCCTGTAACGCCGGTGCTATTTACATTAATGAATCTCTCCCTACTAGTAACTCTCTTACCTGACTCATTTCCTGTAGTTTCAAGAGCCTTTTCAAGAGTCGGAGATAAAAATTTCTATTTTCAAATAATGATTCTTATAACGTTTTAAATGCCCTATAGAAAAATCCACTTGGGTATTGAAATTTTGTGTTTTTAAAATATATTTCTTCGATCATATTCGAATGGATTGTATCATTCACTTTTTACAAGAGCGCAAGTCTGGGTTTTTAAATTTTTTAATACCTCATCCATCTGTTTTGGGCTAATTGCGAGTTCGTGTATAGTGGGTTCGAACGGACCAGTCAGGTGCAAGATGTTACACGTGCCACTACACAACAGCTGTTTTCCTGTGTTTCTTCGGAGACGTTAAAAAACTTTTACACATCCTCTCTAATTTCGCGGTTCAATGATCTCGATACAATAATAGTCGTTACGACTTGAACATTGTTTTGGAAACAATCGCTCGAGTTTTATAAATCGCATGGTAACACTTGAAGTATTGAATTTTTTGTTTCTTCGCTTATTTATATCTTTTCACTCAAACAAAACTGCCATCATATTCATCATATACTTCATACATAATTCTTAAGTGAATAAGTAAATTATACGGAATAAAAAATGAGTATGACATTGATTAATGCAGAAATTATAATGTTAAATTAAGATTCTTAAAAAATTTTTTAATTTATAAAAAAGAAATGTATGAAAGCAAATCAAAACGTAAAAATTTTTAAACTGCTCTCAGTTCATAGCCATTTTTAACCCGAAAATCAATTACACCAATTCCTTTATGAAAAAATACTTTAAATAAAGACTTTGTTTTTATGGTAGACTTTATGGAAAAAGTCAGTGGACTCGGGCGAGCAGCAACAGGTGCAGTGATCTCGAAGAGGCACGTCGACGATGACACCCCCGAGATCGGGGGCGTGGCCTCGACTGAAAACGAATCGGCAACGACGACGATGGCAGCGGCGGCGGCCGCAGCACCGGAAACCGGAAACGTCACGACTGGTAGTAGTGGTAACGGCGGCAACAGCAGCAACGCAGAGCCTCCAGCCGGCTCGAGTACCGCGGAATCAGGCCCGAGCGCCAGTCCAAGTCAGAAGTCAGAAGAAGCAGTCGACGGCGACACGCCCGACATACCGAACGTGGTCGAGTATCATCTGAAAGTGACGCCGCGCAATAACAACAATAGCAAGAAATCTGCAGAGAAGCAAGTGCAAGTGCACGAGTCCACTGATACTTCCTCCTCGCTCGCCGGAAATAATGTGAGTTGACACCTTACAGTCATGTTTCATGCATTTTTCGCTTTTTTAATGTTAATTTTTTGCTCGTCATATAGTTAAATCACTTTCAAGTTTCATATACTGCTTAAGCTTTATTATTAAATAACTGTAATTAAAAATCATCGATTACCAACAAAATAGAGGTGTAACGGTTAATACAAGCGTAAAATCATTGCTAAAATGGCACGCACTTCCACCTTTCATGTATACAATCAGTGTTATTGTAAGATTCAAAAAATTATAATGCTCCGTAGGAGCAGCTTGCGTAGCGATTGTGAACTGCTTTATGCATATTATGCTGGTGGTATAGAAACCTGCGCCAAGCAGAGGCAATTTGTTTGTCTGTCATAAATTATTAGTTATAGTTATCACATCAAACAAGTGCTTTATGTAAAGAGAAAATGATGCCGAGTTGATACCGATTACTCGTGTGCTCTGTAGACGTGTACATATATCTATAACTGTAGTGAGAGTTACCTTTGTCATAATTAATTTTTGTATCATTATTATTGATTTAATCACCGAAAAATTACCCTGTTTTGTTTTAAAAACAATTTCGTTTTGTTCACTTGCTTAGCGATTTTCTGTTACGATTACATTAAAAATATTAATTTCATTTTCTGACATTTCATTTCATTTTTCAATTTCAATTTTTCAATATTTCAATGATCTGACAATTTAACCGTTTCAAAAGACTAAGACCAGTTTTCAACTTTTTTAAATACGATAATATCACTTTAAAGCTCCGCCGTTAGATGGCGAGTATCTACATATCTGTAAATCTGCAAGTGACAAAGTAAAAATAATTGTATAAGTCAAAGCATGCATTTGAAATCATTATCTGACATTTGATAATTGACCTTTGTTTCATAAAATTGATTCTAATTACGGAAAGGGTGTTAAATTATATTTTCAGTTCTAAAGGTCTCATCAGTCCAATAAAAATTTTCGTTGAACTAAAACTAGCTATGATACGTTAAGAATTACCACCAGAGTACTTTTTTTAAATGCTCAAACTTTGATTGTATGCGTGAAATGGGCAGATGGCATTTAAAGCCCCATACACTTTTTATAGCTAAGCACTGCGTTTCCGTACTAAGTACTATAGGAAGCGTTTGCATGATGATCGAAAATAGACATTGATGACGAATTTATCATTTTCAGATGACTCTAGGAAACAGTAACGTCACGATGAAAGATAAACCAACGATCACGGAGGAGCAGCGCAAAGAATTAACGTTGCGCCTGTCGAAGCTCTCGATCGACAGTAATGTTTTCGAAGGCTCCAGCGATTTGCCTCAAGTTTTCCAAGTCAAATACCTAGGTTCGCACGATGCCCGAGGACTCTGGGGCATCAGACACACGAGAAAACCAACAGACAATATGGTAGCAGCTGCCAAAGCTCTTCCGAGCGGCACCATTCTTCCGTTCCAGAAGCTCGTCGTCAGTGAAGATGGTATTGGCCTACTGCCCTTTGGTCAGCGTGGAAAATCAGAGAGCAAGATCTATCCGATCGAAACTATATCGTATGGAGTTCAGGACCTCGTTTACACAAGGGTGTTTTCGATGATACTTGTACGAGAAACCGACAACTTCCGAAGGCTGACTCCGTTCGAATGTCACGCGTTTGTCTGCGAATCCAAGCATCACGCGCGCCAGATCACCTATGCTCTTGGAGCAGCCTTTAAAATTTATTCGCAATATGTTAAGGAACGATCGGACGAGTCGGAAACTAAAAATCGCAGTAGAGAATTCGCATTAGAACTAAAAAATCCCAATGAAGTTCAAATTGATGATACTTTGAAGGTTGATCGATAGTATTAAAAATATTATCAATCTTAGTATATTAATGATACATACGATTCATATAATTTAGTGATTATATGCATAAAAAGTGAATGTTTATTTTGGTGTTTATAGTTTGTTGTTTTTTTAACTAAATTAACACAGTAGAAATTACGTCAAAGTGTATAATACATGTATTATAATTTACGTTAAAAATAGCTTGTATATTTATCAAGGATAAGGATTCTTTTTCAACATTTTCTTTACGCCGAAAAATATTTGTCTACTGCATCAAGAACGTCAAATTTTATTCCGACTTTCATGTAGCATAATTCACATTCACATTCTGCATGTTTTAAGGCAATTTTGTCATGAAACGTGAGTTATTGATTATCATGTTTCATACAAGGCAGTTCTCTGTAGTGAACGAATTTTTTTTCAATGGTTCAAAGAATTTTTCCAAGCCTTGAGTATAGTTAGAATGAGAACAAGTGAAATATATAAAATTACTTACAAATATAATTTTAAAAATTAACTTCACCTCTATCAAAAAATGTGCAATACGGATGAATTCTCGTTTTTTTTATTATAAATTTAATTTTATAAACGTATCCTTTTTGTTAATTAAGTTATAACAATTTGTATTACACAACAAAATGTTCAATTGTAAAAAATGAGTTTAAAAGAGTATAAGAGTATAACGCATAATTTCAATTCGTCGATTGATTTGTCTTGACAAACTTAAAACTCAAAACAGCCTGTTGAATGCATATGCAGCTGTTGAAGATGGCTAGCTATCCAAAGAGTCTCTTTTTAAAGTATCAAGTAAATTTTGACTTGCTATAATTCTTATGCACAAATTTTGGGCGTTGATTGTCTTTATCATTGCACAAATTCATACATCGATTCATACAAATTTTTGTGACCGTATGTTTACTGTATTTATGTAGTTTCTATAATATTAAGGATTAAACCAGTACTTTTTTAATTTTAGAAAGAAAGAGTTTCTATTATATGTAAAATATTGTAAATAATTGTAAATTAAATAATGTAAAAAGTATTTTTATTAAAAACCTTATCATTCAATATATTTTAACTCGTATAATCTGTAACACGAATTAAAAGAAAACAGTCATATTCTAAAAACTACTTAGATAAGATTATATTGAAAGTATGAAATCGTATTTTACGAATTTAAAAAAATAACGTAGAGAATTAGAAATTTTCGATTGATTACGTTTATATTCATTTGTGTGTGTTTGTAATTTTAAGAATCGAATTTGAATGAAAATATTACATGTAAAAAAGTATACAACTCGAAAGAAATATAGTAATTGAAAAACTAATGAATCTCGTTGTTTTTTTTTAATAAAGATATTATTTAGGAGGCTTATGTTTGTTCATTTATGTTTTACTTACAAATTAATAATAAAAAAATTTCAAACAAGATTTTAAAAGAATGAAGATCCTAGTTTTTGTTAATTGATACTTGAAAATAATTGAATTTACAACAATATAACAGCAGGAATTTATTTAATTGTAATTTCTTCCGATGCTCTTTAAGACTTAGCCCAAAATTAAATCGATCTATGTTAAATATTACGTCAACTGTACAACCTAAAAAATGTTGTTTTAAGTAATTAGACGCTTTGATAGGATGAGGGATTCAACAAGAAATTCAAATTTACAAAAGGGTATAAAGTTCTTAAATGCAGAAATTAGGAGACCCCAAAAAAATTTTGGAGCAAATCCATGAAGGTCAAAAACATGTCACGAAGAAATCGCTGCCATGTTGAAATTTTAAATTGCTTCAAATATTGTAAGGATAATGTATAAACGGATAAATTCGCAACTCAATTATAAACATGATAATCATAAACGATTTTGACATTGTCCTTCGACACATTGATCATCATAATAGTGAAAATGAATTAGTTTAGATGTTGTTTTCTTCGATGAAACAAGCCATAGTGCTTAAAGATAAATTTTACTCATTTAATTTCCGTGATACCAATTAAAAGAATCCATCGTTTAATTTAGGCACCAAAATGAATAAAAATGAGAGGGAATCTGAGGAAGTTGTTTCTATAGATCATGCAAGTGAACGCGACATTGTTGTTTCTGACGACAAAAAATACGTTTATGACATTTGTCAGGAGGAATTTACACTAGAATCAAGCATGATAACACACCGAGATGCAATTCACAATGAACAGAAATATTTTGCATGCGACAAGTGCGAAAAGGAATTTGTGAAAAAATCAAGTCTATTAACGCACCAAAAATTAGTACACAAAGATTGCGAAGATTTCAGGTGCAACAAGTGCGAGAGAAAATTTGTTAATAAATCCACTTTACTCAAGCACAAAAAGATATTCCACGATGTTTTCAAAGATCATTTATGTGAAAAGTGCGCCAAGAGATTTGGAAATAAACATAGTTTGCTCACGCACATAAAGGCCGCACATGAGTATCGTAAACATTTTAACTATGATGAGAGCGAAGAGAAATTTGGAATAAAATCAGAATTGATCAAACACAAAAATACAGTCCATGATGGTTTTAAAGATTACGTATGTGAAAAATGCGAGAGAAAATCTGGAAGTATATCAGATTTCTTAAAGCACCAAAGGGCAGTACACGAAGGTCAAAAAGATTTTACATGTGACAGGTGCGTGAAAAAATTTGCTCGAAAATCAGATTTGTTAAGGCACCAACAGGCAGTACACGAGGGTCGCAAAGACTACGCATGCGACAAGTGCGAAAGGAAATTTGGATTAAAATCACATTTGCTCACCCACCAAAAGACAGTACATGAAAAGCGTAAAGATTTCGCATGTGACAAGTGCGAAAAAAAATTTGGACGTAACTTTTATTTGCTCCACCATCAAAAAATAGTACACGATGGTCGGAAAAATTACGAATGCGACAATTGCGAGAAGAGATTTGGGGATCAAAGCCATTTGAGAAGACACCAAAAAATAGCTCATCAAGGTTGCAAAGATTACTCATGTGACAGTTGTGAGAAGAAATTTGGACATAAATACCACTTAATCAGTCACCAAAAGCTAATGCACGAAGGTCTGAGAGATTACCCATGCGACAAGTGTGAGAAAAAATTTGGACGAGAATCGCATTTGCTAATCCACCAAATGATGGTTCACGAAGGTCGCAAAGATTATGAATGTCTAAATTGCGAGAAAAAATTTGGAAAGAAATCAGATTTGTTGAGGCACCAAACGGTTGTACACGAAAATCGTAAAGATTACGCTTGCGACAAGTGTGAGAAGCAATTTGGACATAAACATAATTTGCTTTTCCATCGAAGGACAGTACACGAAGGTCGCTAAGATTAAACATGTGAATATTACGAGAAAATATCTGGACAATAAGGGCATTCTTTTAATCACCAAATGACTGCCCATGCAGATCGTTATGATTTTGCACGCGAGAAAAAATTTAGGGATCAAAAGAATTCCATAAACATCAAAAAGCAGTACATGAAGATTTCAAACATCGCATATGCGATGAGTGTGGGAAGAAATAATTTACTCTACCGAATAGAAGTTGAAATCAAAAACAGTTCATGAAATTCACAAAAACTACCTATTGGGCCATTTTCGAAGTTTTTTAAAATATCGTACGTGATAATTATAGTAAAATTTTTGCATGCAAATGCAATATATGACGCCTTAATTTTTAATGACGATTTAATTTGCTTACAAGGACAAATTTTTTACATGTGAATGTGTGAAAAGACACAAGTACAAAATAAGAGTAAATTTGACCGATCATAAACGAGTTATTAACAAAAAATGTGAAGACTGAGTTTTTGTGCTTATTTGTGAGCAAACGAAAGAACCAAGTATCTTAAGGGGACCGACCTGTGTTAAAAGCTTAAATTCAGCTCCAGCTAAAAATAGCTATATAAATCGAAATAGTGGAAAAATTTTTTTTGTGATAGTAAAATATNNNNATTCTACACCTGATTGACCAAAAAAAACTTCTACCCAAGCTCTGAAATACCAATTACATCACTTTTTTCATAAGACGAAATATTGTGTTATAAATCACTTGCCGCATGATCTTGAAAAGAGTTTTTCATCGATATTGATCTATGGGGTCTCAAAAT
>CACVKI010139208.1:0-72282 GCA_902732785.1 Trichogramma evanescens
GACAAAAATCAGATTTGCTCTCCCACCAAAAGACAGTACACGATGGTCGCAAGGATTACGCATGCGGCACGTGTGAAAAGAAATTTGGAACTAAGCGAGATTTGTTGAGACACCAAAAGGCAGTTCATGAGGGTTGCAAAGATTTTGGATGCGACAAGTGCGAGAAGAAATTCTCTCGCCAAAACAGCTTGATTAGACACAAAAAAACAGTCCACGAAGGTCGCAGAGATTACGGATGCGACAGTTGTGAAAAGAAATTTGGGCATAAACATAATTTGCTTGTGCACCAAAATTCAGTACACGAAAGTCGCAAAGATTACTTATGCGACAAGTGCGATAAAAAATTTAAACATAAACAGCTTTTGTTAGTCCACCAAAGCACAGTCCACGAGGGTCGGAAAGATTTTGCATGCGAGAAATGCGAGAAAAAATTCGGACAAAAATCGACATTAAACAAACATCAAAAGATAGTCCACGAAGGTCGCAGAGATTACGGATGCGACAGTTGCAAAAAGAAATTTGGACAAAAATCAGATTTGCTCTCCCACCAAAAGACAGTACACGATGGTCGCAAGGATTACGCATGCGGCACGTGTGAAAAGAAATTTGGAACTAAGGGAGATTTGTTAAAATACCAGAGGACAGTTCATGAGGGTTGCAAAGATTTTGCATGCGACAAGTGCGAGAAGAAATTTGGACAAAAAGTGCATTTGCTCATACACCAAAGGAAAATACACGAAACTCGCGAAGGTTAGGTATGTAACAAATATTAGAATAAATAATGATTGACAATTGTAAATATATGTACAGATATTTTTACATACGTTTCTCTACAATTGTAATAAAACTTGTGCCAAATGATTGAGTCTTATCTGATATCAACTATCATCACACCTTTGTTCACTGTTTTTAGATTTGGCGTACTATCAATTACTTATATAATCTTTGCTCATGTTTTGGCTACTTGGTTCCTGCAGCTATTTACGCAACGATTAGATTGTCCGAAACTTTTTTTCATGTCTTATTTGGAGTAGCGAAATGGTCAAACTTTTGGTTGGCTACTGGATTTTTGATAAACATCATGTAGTAAAAGCTTTTGACGAATTACTTGACGAACCGATTATTTGTGTAGGAGATACGTGATCGGTAATAACAATAAGTTTTTACCGAAAAAACAAACTCGGAAATTGTTTAATAATTTAATAATAACCAAAAGTGTTTTCTACATTTTTTAAAAATTAGTGAAAGGTCTCATAATTATTTTTTTCCCACTCTAACCTAAAATGCGCAACTTTACCGCTAATTTTAGGCTCTCGTAGGTAAAAAAAGTATCATCAGCTGGTGCAGATATCGTTTTTTAACAACACTCGTTACAGCACTCGCCTTCGGCTCCTGCTATTATCCCGCATTTCGCTAAAAAAACCATATGTGCACCCGTTGAGAAATATGCTATTATCATTTTCTCAATAATTATATTCGAATTACATGAGGGTCAAATAAAAGTTTGCGGGAAGATTAATCCGCCAGTGGCAACAAAGATTTTATACAAATATTAGCAGACCTTTCATTACAGGATATCCCCAGACATCTAATGGAGAGTTCTTTTGCCCTATGGAGAAACTAAAAAACATTTGATTAAATTAATTGTAAACCACAAATTGCATAGTCTATCAACGATTTTTTTTTATTCTGCCTTTATATTTCAATTACACTTATTATAATTTCTAGCACGAAATTCGCTACTAAAGAGCAAAATTAAAAACAATGTCGCGGCTTGCCAATGCCTGATTTTTGCGTCCAGAAAGTAATTGATTAACAGAAATTTTCTGACTGGTTCTCACTCTGAGATAATAGCATATTATGCGTTTGCGTGACATATCGGACGACTGCGTAATGATAATAAACCTTGGACACAGTTGAACACATGTCGTTAGTAATTTTTCGACTGACTAAAAAGATGCTTAGCGACGATCAACGTCGCTTTTCGAATTAAACTAACGGTGACCTAAATATATACGCAAGGAAACTCATTTCTTCTTATTTAACGCTACATATGTGTCGTGTAAAAAGGATTACAGATGTTGGCAATTAAAAAAAGTACACAGTGATCGGAGTATCGTGAATTTTTTTTTGACGAATTTTCACTGCTTACAGCAAAATTTATTTACCAGGACTAGCATGGCCTTTTTATAATTATATATACTACTATATCTATACATATCAAAGTAATACTGCATCGTATCGTTGATGATCATTAATAAACATCACATTATTACAAGAATTAATTATACAATCATCTACGGTCTACATAGGATGTCTAACCCTAAGGTGGTTCGCACAGCGAAACTATTTTTTTTTTCTTTGTTTTTTTTTCTTCATAATTATTAATAATTTTGCTATTATCTCTATACATTAACAAACTCTCGTTTCGTCACTGCCAACAGCTTCGCGAGCATAATTGCTGACGCGAGTCTAAAAATCCATTCTAAACTCACGCTATTTCCGCGCTTGCATGCGTACGTACAAATCCAGATTAAGGCTACTTTTTTTCAGAATGTGTCTAAATAACTCGAGCGCTCGACAACTTTTGTAAGATATCGCTCCCGTTGTTGTAAGCATTATACTTATAAATATCTCGTCGGCGGGATTGCCGTATACCGAACCGACGATTATTACCCACTTTCAGCTTGACTTACAAATTTTTATGTAGCTGCCTCGTCCGGTATGTATTTTACAGGATTTTGTACAAGCGAACGCGCACAAATTTCCATACGTGTATGTGTGTAAATATAGCATTGTGAGTGAGTCCAGCACTGCGTGTGGAAAGTATAGAACGCGGATCTCTCGCTGCTATTGTTTATGATTTCTTTTTTTCCGTTTTTTTTATCAAACAAATATTTGCTCGACTATATATTTTTCCTCCAATATTCCAATAATTCCAATTGCAGCCAAACTGGTATATGTCTTAATAGCAATAGAAAATTCTTGTATACAAACAAATCATTGACATTTTTGATTGTTCTTCGGTTTAATCGACAGAAATATTACGCATTCGAAAATATTTGTCGCTTCAGAAAATGACGGCATGTATAGAGTCGAGTAGAGTTGAAATCAATGCGCGCCCAGAAAAAAGTATATATAATACGCGTTATAAAAAGATCGCACGGACCGCTGATATTAATTTTCGCATACGCGTGGTAAAAGTGTATAGACTGGCAAATTGTCTCCTTGAAACGAGCTCAAAGTTCGCGTAAAATTTGTAGAATTTCATGCTATCAAATGGCGCGTGTACTTGATTACATTGAAACGAAATCGTCTAATAAAATTTCTACGAATCAGACTTTTTAAAAGGACATTACCAAATAATGCAGTTTAAACGTCTAAGCTATTTATGCCATATAAGTCTTGTTGAAGGGCCCATTTGCTTAACTCACATAAATATATTTCTGAAGACTTCGCTAGGTTACTCCCGCCTTTGAGGTGCGCGTTCGAGATAAATGTATATAGTTACTTATATTACAAGACATAGTTGTATGTATATTGTATAATGCAACAGCGTCTTAAAGTGTACTTATGAATATGTTATGTATTAAAATCGTAATACTCTGTTAAATCTGTTGCGTACGTGTATATATATTTTTTTGTTTCATTTTTTTTCCATTTTTTTTGTAAAAGTGACTTTCTTTGGTATGATGCTTTGGAAGTTATTTCGCAGGAACGAATGAACGCGATTCGATTAACAAATTTTAAGATACGCTAAATTTTTTTTCTCGTTGCATCATAATTGCAAGGCATTCCAGTTTTATAACTTATCGCACTAAGTTTATCGATATCTTTGATGCGCTCACGTAAATTATAAACATGTACTTCTTTCGCATTAAAAATTGATCATTTTCGATCGAGGCTACTTTGAATATTCAAGCAGAAATTAAAAATGAATGCTAAATAATGCATAAATCGTAAAATCATGTTGATCGAAAGTTGACCGTGTGTATAGTTATAATTATGAATTTCTTTGATGAACATAATTTTTTCATTGATCATAAATGATTACCCACAAAAAGTAATAATTTTGTAATTGATCAGAAATTGGAAGACTCTATTTACCAATGTACGTTACAAATTGAAGTGTTGTCGTTATGTCGCCGAATGTAAAAAGTGTCTGAGATCGTTTGTCACTTAACAACAATGAAATTGAATTGAACTTGAACTAATTTCTTATTAACATTCATTTTTATATCCTAGTATATACATAGTATATTCAATAGTCAAAATTATTTATACGATCGAGTAAAACTTTCATTTCTCGCATTTTCTATCAAGTTTTTTTTCCTATTGAAATCATTAATCGCATAGACGAAAGAGACTCAGGCGCGGAAGAATTTCATTATTCTATGATTTTCCGATATCTCCAATGACGAGTAAACAATCAGTGTTGACTTTCAACTGTACAATGCAAATGGCTGCAGTTGCAAAAATACAGTTAAACAAAAGAAAAATGTTCCAAAGAAGTTTCCTCTACACACAAAATGTATCTAAGAAATTTTTATATTTTCGTACCCGAAGAATCCAAGTATTGGAAAAGTATATTCATACAAACACATGTTTGATTTCACTAAAGTATACTACCCGCGAGAACACTCTTGGTACGCACAATTTTCTACATTCACACGGTGAATCCTTACTTCACTATACGATATCACTCGATTTGTAAACTAATATATTCGCATTCGAAACGAAAATAAACGCATCTATTTAGAGCCTCGGTACTTGACGAAGTATCAAAGGGACAGAGACAGCCTCGTCGCCATACGATCGAGTCCATTGACTTGACTAACAGAGAAAAGAACTGATTCGCAGTATACCACAAGTGCTCGCGAGATGAAAGTTTTAAAATAACTCTTCGATCTCGCTGTAGTTGCGATCCCAGTATCCGCCTTGATATGCCCAGTCCTCCAAGCCCGTGTGGGGGTGTATGCATCTTTGAAACCATCTGCGAGAGAGTAACGATTTCAATTGAAGAAAAAACGTCGTAACGTTCGATGCTGTATTTGTTTAAAAAATACACTCGCCTAGGGACGTACTCGGTGGAGTTTTTCTTGTGTTTTTTACTCTTGCGGCAATCGCGCTGCTTTTCCTCGAGTCGCGTTTTCTCGGCCGCGGCCCCGTCGTGATCTCCATTTTCGAGCTTGCGCACGTCGGGCCTCAATCTGGAGTCCGTCGGGCACATGCTCTCTCGCATATTCTGTTCCATCTCGTTCAGGGACATGGCGAACGTCGTAAATTGATAATACTAAAGAAGGAAAAAATGTCATAATGAGTTATTGCGTAAAAAATTCGAAAAAAGTATGACAACGTACGTCGGAGCAATTCGAGGGCCGAGGAGTGACCTCCCACAAGAGAGTAGCACCGGGTATTTCGTCGATCGTGAGACCCTCCGCCTCGAGATCGTCTCTCGCGTCGTCGACCGAGTCCTGATGCGAGCCCTTGAACGCCCCGACCTTGAGACTGTGCAGCCTGGCCAGGACCTTCTTGTGGCCCGGACTGTTCTGTGGACTTTTGTTTTCCCTCTTTATCCTCTCGATCGTCTCCTCGTAAGCCGACATTTCGCACGCCTTCAGGCGCTCGGTCCATTTGCCGTAGAGGTAGGCCAGTCGTTTGCGTCTGTGTGCAGCAATAAGACGAATGAGATTATTTCAAATCCACAATCGAGTCAGTTACGGGATGGTATATCGGATAATTGTGGAAACGGATCGATGACTCACTCCTGATCGACAATGAAGCCTTCGACTCTGTGGAGATCTTTGTTGTTCCAGCCCGCGCTTTTGAAGGACAACTCCGCCTTGAGATTTGCGCCACCGTACTGACGGATTTCCAATACGCCTAATTGCTCCATCCAGATCTGGCCGACCAGCACGTTGTGTAAAATACAATTGACATTTTGCCAGACGTACGATTCCTTCCATCTATGGAGAGAATTAAAATTTTTGAATAATTTGTGGATTAAAATGAGCTCCGTTGCGAATTAACGAGTCATTTTTTCGACTTTGAACAACAGATATTGTGTGAAGAAAAAGAAACTTTTTTCTTTCAACACTCCACTAGCGTTTTTTCTGCATATACACTTCTTGTTTTCTTTGACTTATACAATCATTTGTATTTTGCCACTTGTAGATTTTCTGATATATAGGTACTCGCCATCTAGCGGTGGAGGTTGGCTTTAGTTATAATTGAATTTTCGTTTTTTGTACAGTTAACGCAAAAACTCAATCAGTATTAAAACATTCATTTCCAATTGGAATTTTTTTATTCGAGTATAGAATTAAATCCATATTGTTCATTTTTTTTTATTTAAAAATAATGTGACAACATTTTCATGCATTTTTGTGCAGTTTATATAAAAAATTAAACCAGTACCGATGCATTAATATTAAACGAGGATTTTTTGTAAAAGTACAGAAAGTAAAGTTCATTATGAGCAAATTTAATATTGATATCTGATTTTGCGTTAAATCCGAATTAAACTCAAATCATTTTTTGTTAATAACTCGCTTGTTTTCTTTCTCCCCGCAAAATCCCGAAAACATGCTAGTATAATATGAAGTATAAACTGACTTTGGCAATTCAACCGTGACCATGCCTTTGGGATGTATTTCTATCGATTTTCCCCAGAACTTCAGCTTCGGGTGTATGCTGCCGTGAAAAATGAAATCCTCGCCGTCGGCGTGAAACGCCGATATCGGCGGGTGATGAGATACTTGCTCGCATATTATACTGTAAAGTCAAGAGAGAGAGAGAGACATTACAGTTACATAATGGAAGTGCCATCAATTGAATTTCGTGAGCTTTTAAAAAATTCGAGGGTACTATCTATAATAGTAGAGTAAAAAAGCTCGACGACGCTTACCGAAAATCTTGCCGCTGGAGCTCGTACGTCTCGCCGAGCAGCGGATTGAAAGGCTTTCCCAGCCGCTCCCAATTGGACGCCAAGGCGCTCACAGCGAACGCTGACACGTACTGGAAAACACGCAGACACAAACACACGTAGACACAATGGCGGACATGATATTTTTCAAATAAAAGTCAGAGAGTCGTGTGTTCTTGCTGATTCGCATAGTAGGCTCGTTCGAATGCGCCCAACCCGCAGCTCTCGTAATCCGCTCTCGACTTCATTTCGCTCGCGCGTAAGCCAAGCTCGAGCTTTTCGATCGCGCGACCGAAAAATCATTTTCACCCACAATTGAAAATCTTTCGACAATCATTAAAAAGATGGCTTTATAAAATTAGTTTCATATACAAACAATTGTTAAAAACTTCAGAATACCTTTACGCATCCATATGCTTGACGAGCGTCAAGGTCAAATTTCTCGCTTCATCGCAGACGCTTTAAATGCTCGATTTTCATCGCAGGATACTTTGCCCGCTGAATTTCGATCTTTGAGCATAAATACGTAAAAGTTGTCCGTCCGCGTGCGACACGATACGTTTCATCGGACGCGTATCAGTATTACCGCACGTGTGTCAGCGCACAAAGCCGCACTTGCATAAAAGCTCGACTCAAAGCTCGATGCAACACGACGGATGAAAAGAAGGGAGGGGGTGAGAGCTGAGACAAAGAGATCGCTCTCAGCGATCCATATAATAATGGAAGCTACGCGTAGTACACACGGCAGTACTTTTATGAATAGATTCACCCGCACTTTTCATGAACGTTGCTCTCTTTGCCGTCAGTGCTTTTGCGATCGAGTTAGGTCGGACCTTTATATACGTATCGTGCACGAGCTGACGCGCTTTTAATAACGCCCCCGCTTATATGCAGCTTATCCCACGTCCACGCGTTCGTAGTATAGAACTAATTTTTCAATATAACGTAGCATACAAAGGCAACAAGCTCGCGCAAAGAATGTTTCATTATTATATGTACCTGCAATCGTACTACTGGACTGGTCTGCTCGGCCGCGAGCTTGAGCAGCTTGGCGTACTCCATGTACTCGGCGACTCGCTGAAGAAACGACAGCGGCTCGTTGAAGATCACCGGCATCGTGATTTTGCTGAGGTCCTTGCCCAGAGACAGGACCGAGCAGAGATTGACTTCCGAGTGGCCACGCACCGGCAGACTCGTTCTGCAAGCACAAATTACCATATTACTCGTTTCTTTTGTTACTTTACTTGTATGCGCGGTGATAGTGCTTTGACTCAAGCGTGTCTGGGGAGTCGAGTAATTGGAATAGTTCGCACATTTGTACTTGGCGCGATTCCGCGCGTTAGAATAGACGTAATTACCATCGGCAAATTGCTCGGATAAGCGACTCCGCGAGCTTTCGAGTGTATTATTATAACGGAGCCGCACTCATCCGCAAGTATGCGGCGTAATTACAACATATGCCTTTAATAGGTACACACGCGAAGCAAGCATCTAATCATTAGCACGGAAAATGCAAGTAAACACTCCTCTTCCATCTCCCTCTCTTTCTCTCTGCATCTAAGCTCGGCGAAGGATTTTGGAGTGTAGCAGCATTACTCTTGAACTTTGATGAGTTATTGATCTACGAATTAATCAAGCGATCGGCCTTTTTCGCCTCATTATATATACCAAATATAAAAGTTGTTGCGCGTTCTTATTATTGGAAAATATATTATGATTATTAATTCACGACGAAGTTTTATACATTTTTCAACGTTTAATTAAAAAAATTCAATGTAACTCTTTGAGAAAGTACAATCGAGTTTAATTACCTCATTAAAGCGAGTAATGTACCCTCTAAAGCTTAAATAATACACACGAACAAAAAGAAAAAGTCGTTACGTTTTGCAACGATCAAAAGCTCTGCCATGCATTGTCGAGAAATCATATAAAAGCTCTGTGCGACAAGAATAAACTGAAAGGTTCCATTCGATATGCGTCGACACGTTGTTACACAAAACATGAACATTAAATTGATTATTACAAAAAATAAAAATACGAACTGTGTGCGTGTGTCATTCGAGGAATAAATTAATTCATAAAAATGTCGTGACAATTACAAATCAGTTGTTTGAACTTGATATTGACTCGCTAACCCTTTTTCCGCATACGGCTTCTCGTTCTACGCTTTAGTATATTCAGTCTAGTTCCCTCTTTTTTTTTCGTTACACGTTGCACAAGGTTTTATTTTTATGAATCTATCAGCTCTCCGCGCCGATATATCGGAAAGTCTCTAACTTTTCCAATAAATTCAATTTTTTTCTCTCGAATATACGTTTAGGCGCTTTTCCAGATGCGAGCGAGATTTACTCTCGACGACAATGGGAATTCGTTTATAACGTCGAGAAAAAAAGAGACGAAGCAGAAATTGTCAATCCAATGAAAGTAAACGAGAAATAAAAATAATGAAAAGTTCGTCGAGCGATGGAGAAAAAATTCCGTTAATAAATAAGTTTTTATATTTACCCTCACATATCCGAAAGTCGAAATTCGTCGTTACTCGATTGGATTGCGACAGCGTCGAGGAGGAAACATTGATGCGAGCACTAAATGACAAGAGACGCGCGTCGAATGCAAAAGAACGAGGAGCGAAAGCTCAACAGCTGTGACAGCTCGCACAACAACGTGCAGCGCATAAGGCACGCGTGTAGTTACGACGCACAAATCGCGACCGATCGAATGTCCAATATATATAATGTATAAAATTGTTACACTAGTTGGAGCAAGAGACAGAGAGGGATCACTGGACGACGAGACAGAAAGAAAAAAGGCACGACTCGATTATTAATTTATGATACGCGATGCGCGCACTGTTACGGGCCGCAAGCTGCCAGCAGAGCTTTGTCCGGATCGCGCTGGACGCAACGACTACTGCAACGCAAGCTTCACATCGCGGTGCCGTTGAATTATCATTCACAACGACGACGACGACGACGACGCTTGTGTACACAGAAGAGAAAGAGAAAGAGATTCGAACTATATATGTAAGAGCGATAGGTGGCTATAGCGACGTCCAATCGGCTGCTGAATGCACTATATACGCGAAAGTTGTGCGAGAGAGCTTTATTCTGTCGCGATCCGAGAGCGAGAGAGAGGGAGACTGCCCTTGACTAGGCACGATCGCCCGCATATATCCTCCGGCTGCAGCCAGCTGTCGACGCCTACATATGTGTATACACAGTGTGCAGTGCTATGGGCTATCGCAGCAGCAACTCTCTCTCTCAAGCAGGCATGCATGTATGCGTATACGAAAGCAACGCAAACACGACGCGAGTAAAAGCTCGCTCCCCTCGTCGTGCCTCGTAGTACAGTATACGTGCCATCGATATATACCCCCCGAGAGCTTTTCTCTCCCTCTACGTATACTATATATATCATCGTTATTATGTATATGCTATAGCGAGTTTGCGTTGCCCACCTCGTGCAATGTACTCGTGCGAGCTTGCAGCGGGCTGCATATCGTCAGCTGCTGCACGCCTTGAGCTAGCGTAGGTCGAACAGTCTATTTACGAACGAGTGAGTCTATATTACAACGCGACTCTCTTTCTCCCTTTTTTCTTCTCTCTCTCTCTACGAATCTGCTTGCATTACAACAACATCGCGTGCGGGTGTCTGTGCGTGTGTCTACGTGCATTCGTGCATAATAAACAAACCTGTGACGAGTTTCACTGGTCATATCAGTGCTGGCCATCGTTGTTCGAAACTACTACTGTTGATGCTGCTGCTGCTGCTGCTGCTGCTGATGCTGTGGAGGACGATGATGTTTTTGTTGACTCTTGTCGCCCTTCGGGTACTATCGGAGGGGCGCGACAACGACCACGAATGCGATGCAACGAGCTGTGTGTTGTGTCGAGCGGCCGCAGCCAGTCAGCCGAGACTCGAGATACACGAGTGCGAGCTACCCGACCAACACGAGCTATCTCTTACTACCCGACGCTACTATCGCTCACTGGCGCTGCTGCTGCTGCTGCTGCTACTACTATTGCTGCTGTTGCTGCTAGTACTGCTGTGCTTTGGCACCCCCCCGCCGACGTCGTGCTGCTGCTGCTGCTGCACCCCTAAACTCGCGCGCCGCCCAGCTCGCTTCTTCTGCTCATGCTCGCGTGCGTGCTTATCTGCGCTCCATTTTTCCACTCTCTTTGACTTCTTCGGCCGAGCGCCTGAAACAGCGACAATTTTCTTACGACTATCAAATAATGTACCCGCATTGTCTGTACATTACGCGTGATATTAAATTTTATCTGCATAAGTAAGTCCAGCTTTTTTTCGCAGCTGTCTCTTCTTGCGATAACTTTTACATCGAAGTTCTTTCAAATTTCATTGAAGCTCGTCGCTGACCTTACTCGCGAACCCTACGCAAAATATTTGCCATTAATAACGGGGGGAGAAGTAAAAAAGGAAACGCCAAACAGCCGACTCGGGTCGATAGTAGCGAGGAAATTTGCACCGCGAGCGAGCCCACGAGGAGTTGCTGTCGGGCAACTTTTGCTCTATACGTACAAAGCTCGACCGCGTTCGAGTGCTATTTAACGCGAGCTATCTCTCGGCGATCAACTGGCTCATTGGCACGATACGAGGCCTGTTGTTTTTCGCGGCAGCGCCCCCGAATCGAGCCCATTTCGAGTCTTACCGTTAGTTATTAACTTTCTGAATAATAGCTCGGGCTTGATTTACGCTTTACAAAAAGTAAATAGTACAGTTAATTTGAAGAAAAAAGGAACTCGATTACAAAGTCGAGACGTCTGAAAATATTATAAATAGAAGAAAAAAACAATTCTCCACTCGAGTCGTGTGCAGAGAGAGAGAGAGAGAGAGAGAGAGAGAGAGCTCATTAATTTTGCGAAAAAAAATATTTAGGTCGCTCATATTTTCTGGATGAATTCAATTATATGCCACGAAACAGAGCTTTGTTTACGTGTCATCAAGCTCGAGTCCCCACAAAGAATTTGGAAAAAATCGAAATTTTTCTCTCGCTTGGAGGGAGCGAAAAACACAGGAACAGGGATGAAACCAGCCAACATTCGTTCGTGAAATGTTGTCTTTTGTTTTCGATGACAGCGGCATTTGTCGTCCAGTAAATTAAAAAAAAAAAAAGTAAAACTGCAAGTGGATCGTGGAGTTCACAGCTAAACGCGACGATCGACTTTCTCGACTGACTTCTATTTCGATTAATTTTTCGTAACTCGAGCAATAGAGCGTCAATTCTAGCTTTTTTTATGTAATGAAAACGGCGATGACTGACACTTGCCTATTTACCTTTTTTTACATTCGAAAATAAAAATTTTATAAAGAAATACATTATGTAGCGTGAAAAAATATTGCTTACACCAGTTGATCTAAAGTTCATTTTTCTCTAGCGCTAAAAAATGTTATCGGCCATAAATCTCAATAAAAAAAAGATCGTTGCAACATTTGCGTTCCGCTAGATAATGAAAGTGCAGAACTGCGTAATATTTTATTTACTCCGTAAAAGTATTTTTCATTACGAATATGCTGAGTGGAATCGAATAGTCGGAAAGATGTTCCGCGTGATTTGAATTCATGCGCTCGCGTTTTCGTATACCTTTTCCAACCGCGAGAGACACATGGCAACGAAAACTCGATACCTTCAACCTTGACAGATTCCCCAGGAAAATTAAGAGAATCGCCGCGGAAAAAGCAAAACAATGAAATAGCACGTGGGAGAAAGAGAGAGAGAGCCGAAGAATTTTTATGCGGAATGTCGATTGACACGATGTGTGTGTGTGCTATGTAATTCCAAGTGAGCTCATATTATACGAAAAAAAGTGATACGAGTCAGCTGCAGTTCAGCCGTGTGGTGTACATGTGCGACGACGACGACGGCGACGGCGACGGTGCGCTAGGCTCGCGAGCTATAACGACCTTGACATCAGCCTTCGACAAGGCCAGGCGGAGGATAGCCTTGCTTGGATTTCCTCTCGCCCTCCTCTCTCTCTCTCTCTCTCTCTCTCTCTCTCTGCTCTCCCTCTCTCGTTTTTGCTCACCCATATAACCGAGAGATATGCGTGTGCTGTATATACGATATCCTTTTTCCAGGCAAAATGATGAAACGATCGCCTCGCTCGCCCGCCCGCTGCATTCGCTCCTTAATTGCGCCGACGATTATTCGAGCGGAAGTTAAAAAGAGATTCTGATTCGTATCGATTTTACACTTTGGATTGCGATTTATCACTTTTCAAATGTTTCGCTTTGATTCTTGAACGAGCTTGCGATAAACAAATTACGCGTACGACTCGTGTGTCATTAAAAACAATAGAGCCGCCGTTAAAGCCCATCGATTCGCGTGCTTGAGGCGATTGCTCGCGTCTTCGGATTTATTGCCGCAATTCCGATCGACGCGCGAGTGGTGACCCGTGAAGGCATCATTGTAGAAGTAAAGTTCGGTACCTTTCCGACATTCGAAACTCGTGGCTTGTGTTCGTGCACTCGTTAGTATGTATGAAGCGCGGTCATTAACGCTATTAGATTTGTTTCTGCCACTATTTCGAACGACGGAACGTGTGCGGCGTATTAAAATTCGCGCGAGGAAGTATAAGCTCCTATGCCAACCGGCTAAAGTTCGTATGTAAATTTTCACGCGTAGTACGAGAAATATTTTAACGTTCGCCGTTTCATACGGCTCAATAAAGGGAATGTATACAAACGTTTCTGGTAGAGGATTCCTTGATTTCGAGATTTTTGCTCACATTGTAGTTATTTTAATGATTATCTGTTAAAGATTGATGAACGCGAACGAAAATTTAGATATTTTTCGAAATTGTATGCACTATAAGCACTAAATTTTGAAAGAAAAAACCGACAAAATAATGAATTGATTTTTTAATTTAAAAATTAGTTCAGTTAACAACGTTCGTTTAAATATTTCGATTTACTTACAATGCAAATTTTCATCAACGCAAAAACAATTTAATTAAAAAAAAAAGGATTATTTTTCATTTATTTGACAGTCGAAAGTAAAAAGTATGAGGAGCTTAAAAAATGCATGCACTCAACCATGACCTCGTTGCGAAGAAAAAGTGTTGATTAAATTTAGTAGTTTTAATTTAATACATTTCTACTATCAAGTAATTGAGATGATGTATTTATTCACTTCAAATGATAAAAGAAAACCGAATAAAAAATGTAAAAGCGTCGACTCGAAAATCTCTATTACACAAGAGTATACGATATTTTATGTCCTTATTTAAATGTATAAAAGAAAAAAGTTATATTTACCCCAAGTGCATTAGGTTGAGTAATTGTTCGACGAAGATATGTATTTATGAAATCTTTCTCAAAATAGTATCAGATACTAATAACGTCGAATTTCATTATTTTAAAAGCAGTTGAAAACAAAAATAACTATAAGGCTATTTAATAATCGTAACCGCTCGGACTCGGAGATATGTGCAGCTCAGCTCGATCAGCTGAGCGGCGCGCGACTGACTTCTATATGTATTATAATGCGGCGTACGCCCCCGCCCGCACACGATTCTTACATACCCACACATATACTCTCGGTAAGCTTCTCTCGTGGCGCGATCCGAGCCAAAAATCTATATAGCGTACATAAGCGTACTCGGGCTATCGATGTATGCGTCGGGAAAGGAGCGATGTGTATTATATACGCGCGAGTCGCGGCGTCCGTGTAGGTGTATGTATCGCTCGCAGTAGACTAGAATCTATATATGTGGCAGCCGCGCAAATATACAACTCCAGACCTGTCAGGCTGTCAGTAAATTCAAGCATGTGCGCGTCTTCGATTATTCACTCGCATCAATTGTTTATCCTATCGACGCGCTGATTTTCTATCGAATCTTTTTTTTTTTTTTTTTGACTCTCACGCTGCAATGAAATACTTTCTCATGACACACATGGCTTGAAATGATAACGCTGTAGTAGATGCAACCTGTCTCAATGCACAGAAAACTATATACACTTATTTTGCCTTTGCCACTTGCAGATTCTTAGATAAAGGTGCTCGCCATCTAGCGGTGGGGGTTCAAGTCATATTATCGTATTTGAGGCAGTCGAAAATTGGTCTAAATTTGTTGAAGCAGTTCAATTGTCATTTTACAAGTCATTTAAATTGGCACGTTCATTATTTTTAACTTAATTTTTACAGAAACAATCCAATTAATATGAAGTTATTTTGAAAAATTATAAATGGTTATTTTTTGGCTACTAGGCTATTATTGACGTTGAACATTTCTACCATTCGACGAATAAAAAAATCGACTCTCGGCTCTGCAAAACGCGCTGAAAGGGCAAGACGACGGACAGGCGAACGTCAACGCATCGAGGGTATATGATACGCGTCGATGCACGTAAAAGTATTTCGCATCATCGTGGGCTAGCGCGCGCGGCAACGAAGGTAAACGAGCATCGATGTTGCAGCCGCGACGTGTGTCTGTATGTACCTACATACGTACGTAGGAATCATTTATTTAGCTGCCTCGCGGCTGCCGTTATCGACGAGTGCGTGGGCGCACCGACTGCACATCGCCCGTTACGTCTGGCTGCAACGTTATTTCAATAATACTGCACACACACACACACACACACGCAGACATTGTCTGCATACGTCGATCTCATTCACGCGGCCTTCGACTCTCATCTCTCTCTTCCATATCGATTAACATCAACGCCAACTTTGATTTGGCATTATGCAATTTATGAGGTACGCGCGTATCTGTATTATACCTTTGGAAACGAGCATGCCTGGCATTTCCCTTTTCCGTTATTAAACTGCGAGATTGACGCGTCTGGGCGCGTTAGTGATTATTACAACAGTGATATCGAATATTATTGTACCGCGCTCGCATCGTAAACTTTTTTAACGCGACAATTGCAATGATGCCGGTATCAATTCGCGTTGCTTTTATTTGCGCGTAAATTTGACTGCGAGCGACGAGTAGGCATCGGATTATACACATTGGAGTCGAGAAATCTAAACGTATTAACAAGAGCTTTGCATAGCAGTCAAAAAGCTCGTTTGTCTTGCGTACTATATTAACTTAGCAAGTGTAAGAATCGATCCCTGGTAGAAATGCAACATTTTTTGACCCATAGTGTAACGCTTTTTCTCATAAAACATGGCCATTTAATGGTCATTTGCCATGATACGAGTCTCTAGATCGAAAGGTACTTATACAATTTTACTCGCTTCGACACTTGCAGATTTGAAGAAAATTTGGCACTCGCCATCTAGTGGTGGAGATTGAAAGTGGTATTAGCGAATTCAAAGAGGAAAGTGATTTAAATTTTATGAAACAATCAAATGGTTATTTTAAAGTTATTTAAAATTCTCCTCAAGATTTATAACATAATTGTGACAGAAAAATCATCTAAAACAATTCAATGAATTGTTATGTATTTTAACACATTTTGAACGGTTATCTTTTGGTCACTAGGTCATAATTAATGTTGAGAATTTTATGCATCGTTTTTCTACTCTTAAATTCAATTGTCTGAAAAGTATTAAATCGATGAATTTTATTTTAATTGACGTCCTTCTTATAGACTCGAAATCATCGTTATTTTCATATAATCATCGATGAGCGTATACTCGTGCATAATCGCACAATTCTAATATTCAAACACTTACATCTGATTGAACTGTCAGATATACTCCAAAGAGTGAGTGAAATTTTCAAGCGCGCGCTCGAGTCAGATTTGCGTCGCTTTTCCCAGACGACGACAAGAAAAGTGGGAAGAAAAGCGACTCGTTTATCTGAATTGCTGCAATTTACAAATATTCACTCGCAGCTCGCGCGCTATACTATATATACCATATAAAAGCTGACCTTATTTCAAATAATTCCGTGCGTGACGAAGCGAGTCGAGCTTGCGCCCCTATTTCGTATAAACTTCAGTCCTTGGATAAATCAGAAGTTTTCTCCGCGCGGGAGCTATCTATCCGCTGGCGGATGTAGAGCCGAAGCTGTTTGGCTCCTAAAACTTATGTGTATTATATTCTAAATCAAGTCGCCCGATTTAATTTTCAGCAAACTTGCAAGCATAATGAACGAGTTCAAGAAGAAGTTTGTCGAGGGGGCCGATTGGTCGAGTCGAGAGCGGATTTCGAAAATTTTCCCAGTACAGCAATTTATCACGCGTTAACCCCGTCTGGACGAAGCGCAATCATATATACTTACCCTCGCGTAGCAGCAAAAAAAATCGTTTAGTCCTCGCGGCTAAATCGATAAAAAAAAAGTATATATACTCGCAGTCACGCGCGCGCCAGTAGTGCAGCTGCATTTTTCTCACTTATACGTACACACTATATAACTAACAGGATAAGCTTTAAATGATTCCTTTCCGCTGCACGCGACGAGCTTCTTTTTTTCTTTTCTTTTCTCGTAGTTTCTGTGTTACAGCGTCGACTGCGAGCTTATTTGAGAACGAAAATCTGCAGAGTGAACTACGTCGAGGCTCAGCGTATAAGCTCGAGATATTTTCGACTAATATTATTTTGACTTTATCAAAATCATGAGCGAGGTAATGAGCAAGAAGAAGATTCGCCCGAAAAATGAACTGTCCGCCACGTCTTTGAATCCGAGCTACAGTGGACTCCGCAGCTTACTGTAGTAAGTATTGACTGAAAAGTTGTTCAAAATTTATGATAATTAATCGTTGACCACTTTCCAACAGCGACAATGTGTGTCGACGACGTCTGCGTGCCAAAAAAAAGATGTACGCGGCTCAATTCACCCACGAGCTCAATCACATGGTAGCCATGAAAAAACAAGCGTTCGAGGGCATTAGGTTGGAATTGTTGTTTATAATCAATGATAATCAGTAAAATTATTTACATAGGACAAATTTTTTCATTTATTAAAAAATGTAAATTTTTGTACAATACTTTCTCAATTCATTAAAGACACATTTGCATTATAATAAGTAACAGATTATACACCATACTTTTATTTCTATAAATCCATATCAAATTCTTACATCACAGCTTTTATATTTAGTGCTACTCTCTTTCCGCGATATACTTATTTTTTCAGATGGCATTAAAAAGTATATTAAGAAACATATCTTAGTATATGTTATGAAACAAAATAACTATCAACCATTGAACCATTGAAACATTGATAAGTTTTGTTCTAAAATTTCAAGCCTAATTTCTCATTAAGTATATTTTACAAGTAAAACTCATGAATTAAAATATCAAGACATATCATAATTTCCATCAGAATCATCTTCCCGCTTTCTTTTCAATGATGATTCCACATCGGCGCCTACTGATAAAGAACCTTGACCAAGATCAGGTGACAGTATATCCATTTCCATAGGTTTCACTTTTGTCTGTTTCTGCGTTTTCACACTGCTTGCTGGTTGCACTTTAGGTGTGGGCTTAGCCATTGATATGGTCTGGGTTTTAGGAAGATTGACAGTAGATCCAGGTCGTTTGACTACTTTGTATCCAGCTGAATTTGATTTTCCACCTTTTCCACTTTTTTTAGAAGGAGCTGAGTGGAGTTTATAGTTTGTGCCATTGAGACAGTATCTGTCAGGCGGTAATCTTAAGCCATAACTTGGTTTGACAGGTGGTAATGGTTCTACATTTTTCACTTTGGCTACATCCATTAAAACTTCTCTAGGAGGAGGATTGGTAAATGATTTTTCCATTTGCATTTTGGCGGCAAGTTGTACATCTTCCACATCTATAGTTTTCTTTTTAGCGTGATTGGCATATACTTTACTATCTTCCAAAATAGTGTGAACATAACCTTTATAAAAAGATATTGAAATAATTTATTAAATAAATTTATTGAATAAATACAACTAAAAATTTTTAAGAAAATTTACTTACGATAGGTGAACTCCAATAATTGATTAATTACTTTTGGTTCATATTCGGAAATGCCCATATCTTTCATAATAGATATTATAACTTGAGCATCTTTCGGAGCACTTTTACTTTGCCCAGTTTTGACCTTTTCAGCCATGATGAAAAATAGTCTGTGAATCCTTTTATGTAGAAAGTACAGAAGTACTATTTATAACGCACAAATGATTAAAAAATACACAGCAGTCAACACTAATCCATCATTCACGTTTAACCGAAAGAATTCGCTCAGCACTTTGCAGTGAGCATAGCAGGCCACGAACGTGTGTACTGTTATGTTATTCTTCAGCAGACAACATAGACGCTTGAATACCTCAGCGCCCTCTATGCTCTTGATATTGTGCTGGGCATCGATACATTCTCTCACTAGATCTAGTTCTTTCGCGGTTCGACTTCGCACGTTCCGCTGGTGATTTCTCAGTTCGGCGTCTCGTTTCGCTAGTTCTTTTATAGAACTGCAGAAACTGTTGTGACTTATGATATGACAGGCTGTCCGAATTTTTTCATAATAGAATATTTGCATTTAGGAGTGGTTGATATTTATCGCGTTCAGATTACCGAATTACTATTATTAAAAATAAAAATTATTTTCTTAATCACCCAGAAGAAATTCTATATAAATCAACCATCAAATTATGTAGTTGACATAACAAAAAGATTTATAAGTATGAATACTGAGTTTGTACATAGAAAACGTAAATATTGGATTTTTAAAATTAGTTTATGATACATGATCCATTATACAAAATAAATAACTTTTAAGCACTTTCTTTTTCTTAAAATAGACAACAATTTATAAAATATATTCAAAATAGATACATCTTAGAATTATTAATTCCAATAAGGAACTTTTATAATAATAAAAGTAAAGAATTTACATTGATTCACAAAAAAATTCATGTTGAAGTTTACAACTCTTTCGATGCAATTTTATCTGCAAACTCATCCAAGTCACTTACTTTAAACCAAGCTTGTAAAACAGGATGCATAAAGTATGAAAGCACTTTACGTAATTCAAAATCAGGAATTAAACATCTAGAATATATATTAACAACATAAGTATACTCCATTTGTAAAAAAAGTTTTTGATTTTTAAAGCTTACCGGACTCTTCTATTCAAACAGGAATCTCGTAGATATTCATAACGCATCAAACAAAAAATATATCGAAGATACTTTACATCTAAATTTCTGATATCTATCATATTATGTGCATTGCCTTGTAGTCTTTCCAAATAAATAGGTGTCAATATTGGTATTATGTAATTGACCTGAAATTAATTATAAAAATAATTTTACTTATTGTTCAATTAAAATTATTTCAATTATATCACCTGATGAAAGCAATCTTCTATAAACTCTTCAGCTCCTGATAAAACATGCTTTTCTTGTTCTTGAAACATAAGTACTCCTATTCTTGGTACATTGTTTCTCAATTTTTCAGCCACTTTTTCTGCTACTGATTTCCCATCCTCAGCAAACGTTAACATAATTATACAATTATATTTTTTCTTATTTTTCAAATTTTCCTAAAGAAAATATTTCAAATTCTTTAATATATTTCTAATATTGAGCATAATTTTTAGTAATTTAAATTTTATACCTTTGATAATTTGGAAATTGCATGTGAGGGACTTGAATTCACAAGAATATTGTGTTCTACCTTAATTTTTGGTAAGGTAGTAAATGCAATTATGACAGGCTCTTTAATAGAATTGTTTTTTGGAATAACAATTTCTTCTTTTGGTGGTTTTGACACATTGATTTTACATAAAGAAACTTCATCTTTATGTGAAGAAACTTCATCTAAAGTCAGTGTTGTTGACTCTTGATTCACATTTGTGGGACATAGAACTAATGGAGCTCTTGGTAACGTATTTGGCCGATATATTCCATTTTTGAAATCTATTCATAATAATTCATGAATCATATAATATAATTTAAAATATTGAAGTAGGACATTTTTAATGCATACATAAAGGTGCATTTTAAAATGATTGAAAAATAATTAATTACCATTATATTTTGTCTCTTGTATTTTGAGATAAAAGTTATCAAAATGATGCATAACTCGGTTTATAACATCTTTTCGTTTTATTGCGTCAAATGCATCGACAACTTTATCTAATGTAGCCTCATTTTGTTGTGCAAATGCTAACAATACATAATATGTAGGATCTTGCAAGCCTATAAAATCATATTCTATGCACTAAGAAAATGAAAAAAATAATTAATTAATACTTATTAAATATGTTGTCAAATTGAAGTCTTAAATTTTAATAATCACTTTTATTTGTTCTTGTGTCAAACCAAGTTGAATTCCAAAACATTTCCAATCTCCATAAAATCTTCCAGAAGCTGTTGAGCTTACTATAAGACATATATGTTGTAATAAAGATCTACCTATTTCATCGAATAGGTATGATGAATGAATAGTTGATGCTACATCAATCACTGCTGAAGATTGTTCAGCCATACCCACATGTTTTGTAAGACCTTCTAGTCTAAGCTTTTCTAGTTCTGATTCTAAATCAGAGACGCTAAAACAATATGATTGAAATTAAGTTTTGTAAAAATATTTAAAAATCCAGATATCATATGTGAAATTACTTTTTGTTAATGTTGGAATTCATGCTGATAATAGTAGTATCACTATATAGTTTGACTTGGTTCCAGTAACAAAATATAAAACATCATTAGCTTGTTCAATCTTTTATATTATTCTGTGGTTTTATTCTAAGCAGAGACACCTTTACTCACTATGACATATCAACAAAAAAATTTACGTGCGCTCACTGATATCAATAAAAACGAGGCATTCTATAAAAAGTTTTTGCATCTGTTATCTGAATGTTTTTGCAAAAGGCGCGAAATTACAAATTTAGTTGAACAACTTTTATTTGTGCAGATTATTCATAGTCTTGACTAACTTATATTTTCAACAGATTCATCTTTTTTGAATAATTTCATTTCATGAAGATTTAACTTTTGACTACCGAGATGATTATTGAGATTAGATTCCAAAAATGTTTAACAGTTTCAAACTGTACACACGACCAACATTGTAGCAGACGCGCTCGCGCATATTTATGCATACATAAAATATGACGTAAATCTTCAACGACGCACGAGGCGATTATGGACAAACACATTTATCTCTTTCAGTGTACCTGTTATATTGCAATAGTGTGCACGTTTCTAAATTTAACCCTTGCCCTTTAATTTAACGTCCTATTACTTGATACATCGGCAAAGATGCGTGATAGCAATCATCGTAATAAACGTTGTTCAATCGAGAGTAGCCTCGAGTTACAAATTCATTCATCATTCGACTCGATTCCTTGGAAATATAAAGCGTATGCAGCACTTTTTACGAGCTGGAGTAAATAGATAGTAATATAAATGGATTTTGAGAACTTCCGAATCTTACGAATCGAAACCACGTCACTGGGATTGTGGTAATAACTGTGATAATCATTAATGTTTGTGTGTGTCAGTTTATTCAGGAAATATGGATTTAAGTAAATCTAATTCTAATTCAGAAAACATAGGTATAGTAATAATTGGTGCAGGTATCGCAGGCTTGGCAGCTGCTGTGACTCTTGAAAAGTCAAACTATAGAGATTATAAACTAATTGAAGGTGGGCTTTACGTTTTTATCGTTGAAATACCTTTCAAAGAGCATAAAATTAATTGATTAAATCTATCTATAGCACAAGATCATGTGGGAGGACGAATATGTTCAATTCCTCACAATAATAGATGGTTGGAAAAAGGAGCCCAATTTTTGCATGGCAATGAAAGTACTTTAGGTCAATTAGCTCAAGAACTAGGTCTTATTTCTGATGAACATGTCGGAGAAGGAGAAGGCCTTTATTTACAAGAAAATGGTGCTGAAATGAATAAAGATTTAATACTAGAAGTTGATGATATTGTTAAAAATATTCTAGAAGACTGTGAAAAGTTTGCCAATAATATCGACATTGAATGTAATGATGTTGAGGACAATATTCGAAACATTTTGGAATCAAGGTTTTATAAATATTTAAAAATGAAAAATGATCCAATTTTTGTAAGAAATGCCAAAGAAGAAATTTATGACTGGAATATAAGATTTCTTATTATTGATAATGCTTGCAATTCTTTGGAAAATCTTTCCGTAAAAAGTTGGGGAAAATTCAAGGTATATAAGACTTTTCAAATACAAATTTCAAGTTTTTTTATTATTTTTATTATTCAAATCATTTGAAATTTTAGGCTGTAAATGGCCCAGAACACAATATATTTGAATCTCATTATAGTTCAATTGTAGACTATCTGGTTGGAGAACTCAATCAAGACAATCTAATTTTAAATACCCCAGTAACAAAAGTAGAATGGGATAATAGTATTGAATTAACAAATAACAAGCCAGTAACTATAACATTACAAAACAAAAAGATTATATCTGCAGATTGTGTAATTATTACATGCTCTCTAGGTTTTCTCAAAGAATCTCAACTAACATTTTTCAGTCCTCTTTTACCAAAACCACACAGGACAGCTATTGAAAACTTAGGTTTTGGTTTAATAAATAAAATTTATCTTGACTTTGATGAACCTTGGTGGGAACCTCACATTAAAGGTTTTCAGTTTTTGTGGAAACTTTCCAAAAACGACGAAAATAACCCACTGAGAAAAAAACTTGCTCCTTGGGTCTATGATTTAACAGGATTTGATGTTGTACAAAACCATAAGGCTGTGTTATTAGGATGGATTGGAGGAAAAGGAGCACAAATTATTGAAACACTAAGTGAATCACAAGTGATTCAAGACTGTAAGACTTTATTCAGATATTTTCTGAAAAATGATTCATTACCAGAAGCAAATAAATGTGTAAAAAGTTGTTGGGGTTCCAATAGATATTTCAAAGGTAGTTATAGTCATATAACAAAAAAGTGTGATATTACAGGAGTTTCCCCAGCTACTTTAGCTGAACCAATTTGGGGAAAAAGAATAAAAAATAATCTTCATGAGGTATTGACTCAAAATTTTTTAAAAAATTAATATTTTCATAAATTTTACAAAAGATTTTTATTATAAATTTAACTTATAGAATCTTCCTATTCTAATGTTTGCTGGAGAAGCTACCCATGATAATTATTACTCCACCACTCATGGAGCATATGATACTGGAGTAAAACAAGCTAATATTTTTTTAAAACATTTTGTTACCAAGTAATGGAAATGAGCACAATGATGAAATTACGTATTGAAGGAGGATGCAAATAAAAATAATAGTGTATTGAAATTTCTACAATTTTTTTTATAAACAGTCTGTAAATATTTTTTGTTAGTATAAAATTTTCATTAGATTTGAATGAATGAAAAAATATACAAAATATGTTTTACGCAATGTTTTAGCCTTGACATTAAAAATGATTAAGAAGTCATCGTTTTCAATTATGATCCGGTTTTCGTTTATGATTTATTTTCATAATAATCTGTTAAGCGTTGAGCTGCTTTCCAGCCAGCTCTAATGGCACCATCCACCGTTGAGAATCGCTCGCTTTCGCTTGCCTCTCCTCCGAACAGAAGCGCCTGAAATCGAAAAGTCAGTCGCCTTTGAACTATCAACTTTTCTCATTAAAATGCAAAGCTATACCATTTTCTCCGGAAACACGGGCTTCTCCAGCGCTTCCGGAAACGCTACGCGCTTGTGAGTCTCCACGCTGCGATAACTGTAGGTGCCTCGGAAGTGCGGATTCGTGAACCACTGCGTTCGCAGCATCGCCACCGGCTCCCCCATGTCGGGATAGGTCTTCTTCAAGAATCGACGAAGATTCTCCGCGGCGTGCAGGAGAACCTTGTCCTCGCTCAGGGCCTCCATCTGTTTGGCGTATTTTCCCGTCACCCAGAGCGTCAGGAGCTTCGGCTTCGATTCGACCGTCATCGCGCCGTACATGCCCAGCAGCCATTCTTTCTCCGACTGGAAAATTCAAGGATTTCAGTCACTGCCATTCGTTTACGATGACTCGAAAAGGAAGCTCACGTCTGTTTGGAGTTTCAGCAGATCGTCGTCGTTGTAGACGAAAGAGAAAGCCAAGATCCTACTGTCACCCACCTCCCAAAACGGATGGTCGTACTGGAGGTATATTTTTGCCACGCTACCAAATCCAATTGCCTGAAATTGCGAATTAATGATTTAAAAATATAGTTTGCTCGATTCTTTGAAATAATTATAATTACGTACTTCTATGGCAGAAACTTTATCCTCTGGCAGCGGAGGTATGAAGAGATTTTGGTGTCTTTCTTTCAATACTCCCAAAGAAACTGTCACTATCACGTGATCGGCTTTGTACAGATTTCCATTTTTCGTAGTGATTAAAATCGGCAAATCGTCCTTCAGATTGGAATAATTGATCGAAATGACCTCGGTGCTTAAAATCGTGTTGTTCCTCACTGGCAATTCTTGTTCAGGATTCGGATAAGCTTTCTATGGAAGTCGATGTGATTTTCACAAGTTTTTCAACATTCCAGCAAACGAGATTAATTATTACCATGAGAATATCCAAAATAGTGGAGTAGCCTCTGGTCTTCCAGTTAACTACTTGATCACCGGGATATTCCTTGTAGACTTGGGAACCGAGCGCAGATAACTCGAGCCAACAATCGGCCGGATCCGCGCTCAATCTCATCGATTCCAAAAAGTGCGAGTACTTACTTTTGTTCTTTAATATTTCGGGATCGTTTTTAAACTTTTCGTCATATCTAAAAGGAATACGTATATCCTTTAAATAATTTCGATCGCTCGATCGATTAGAATTTTACAATAAAAATATATTCAGTATAATAACACTTTATCGGCGTATTGACCAATGGACTCGTAGGTGGTATCGTTATGGAATTCCACGTCGTGCAAATTTTCCATGAAAAAGAGCCATAATTTTTCAGCGACCGCGTCGTCGATCGGCTCCCCTTGAGAATCCATGAGTTTCTGCTTGAACCCAAAGTCCGGGCGATCGGACGCGTCCAACAGTCCCAGCGGATTGGCCAGGCCGTAGGCGACGTTTCCATCTTGGCCGTGAACCCATTGTCCACCGAGATCCACCGAGTAGTTAGCTGCAGCAGTGAACGTAGAAAATTTATGAAAAATCGTGTCGATCGAAAATCCAATGATGCGGAGAAATACCGAATCGGGCTGTGTAGACGCGACCGCCTATGCGATCCTCGGCCTCCAAGACGGTCACATTATGGAAGCCGTTCTCGAAGAGCTTCGAGGCAGCCGCGATCCCGGACGCTCCCGCGCCGATCACGACGATCTTGGCGTTTTTCTTGGCGTCGCTCGGAAGCTTGTAGGCCTCGGCGAGATTCACGGCCGCGGCTATGAGAAAGAAGCAAAGGGCCGCCGCCCGCACGCGAATCGAGGACCCGCTGCATCTCGCCATGTCGCGGCGCGCGATTATAGAGGCGCGTTGCGAAATCAGAAGCGGAGCGAGAATCAAAGCGATGCTCGCGCGCAACGATAGACGACTCGAAACTAGTGCCTCGGCGCGATCCTCGTCTCGCGATCCGCAAATAGATGTTATTATGTTCTGCGCGTCCACGTGCGGCTCTCTGATCGTTGCTGCTGCCATCAGCATGAGCTACGAGGACGTTTTGTCAATCGCCGCGAGGCTAAACAGATGGAGGCATTTACTGCTAAGCAATGAAATGCGATGGCACTGCTGCGGCTGATCGTCCGTCGGAAATGTTTGTTTGGCACATTACTAGGCTAATTGACATTTTTCAACGATTACGAGTACTTTTTTATCTTTAATCAATTCGTTTTATTTCCTTTGTATAAACATCGCGATCATAGAACAACGGCGATGTTCGAGAGGCATTTTTCTCGTAAGAAGTAATGTACAGATTTATAGTTCATTTCAAAAATTACATCGGTCGTGTTAACGATCGTTACAAGATAAATTTGAGAGTTTTATTTTTTATAATGATTGATCAGCGTGTCGGCTGCGCTCCAGCCTGATGCGATAGCCCCGTCGACGGTTGAGAATCGATCCGACGAGGTCGCTTCCCCAGCAAAGAGTACCCTCTGTATGATAAAAGAGTTAGCTCGTATTTATCCTGTGGATTAAATTATCAAAGTCACTCGGTCGACTCACCAAATTTTCCAGCGGTTTCGCCAACATATCCGCGGAGACTTTTTGCTTTTCCATCTCCAGGCTTCGGAAGCTGTAGGCGCCTCTGAAATGAGGATTCATGTACCATTGGCTGAGGTACATGGCTTTGGGATTTTCCAGCTTGTATTTTCGGCCCAAAAATTGCTGAAGCACCTCCACCGCGTGATCGAATACTTTGAACTCCGGAAGACGCTCCATCGCCTGCGAATAATTTCCAGCTATCCACATTTCCAGCAGATTCGGTTTGTACTCGACGGTCGACACGTCGTATATGCCAAGTACCCAGGATTTTTCTTTCTGTTATTTGCATATACATTTAAATTTAACCCTCGTGAGGATGTCCTTGTTTTCAACGTTATTATATTTTACTCACGTCATTCTGTAAAGTTTTTTTTTCAGCCTCGTTCCACGTGAACATAAAGTGCAAAACTTTTCCATCTTCTACTTTCCAAAAAGGTTTTTCAAAGAGAACATAAATCTTCGCTACGCTGCCGTATCCAATTGCCTTGGGACGATCGAAAAAAGAAAATGGAAATATATGAACTTTGTATTGATTCTCATCGACACCTTTTACTACGACGTGCTCTACATTATGTTATTATTATTATTTATCGGATTTACATTGATAGTTTGAACTTTGTAATCTGGCAATGGCGGTATGAAAAATGACTTATACTTTTCTTTCAAGACTCCGAGAGAAACAGTCACGATGACGTGATCGGCCTGGTACAAAAATCCTTTGGTCGTCGTTATCAAGACCGGCGGACCCTCGCCGCTCGGTAAATAATCCACGAAAAGCACCTCCGAATCGAGAATCGTCTTGTTTAGCAGAGATTGCTCTCGTTTTTGATCGGGCAGTTGCTTCTATAAATAATCCTCGAGTATGCAAGCACGAATGAAAAAAAAAATCGTATTTTTTAATTTACTTTGTTAGAGTTAATTACCATCATAATATCGAGCAGCATCGAACTTCCTTTTTCTTTCCAGTTGATCATTTGATCGCCTGGAAGTAATTTGCACTGATCTATGTCCACCGACAAATCGTGCCAAGATCTGGTGCCGTAGTATCCGTTAGTTATTGATTCCAGTAAATACAAATATCTGTTTTTGTCGTTGTAAATCTTTGATTGCTTGTCGAAGCTTTCCTTGAATCTACACAAAATGCATTTTACAAATAGAATGAAAATCGGCAAGAATTTTTTCGACTCGAGCTTACAATTTTTCGGCGCACTCCCCGAAGGACTTGGGCCTCTCCTCGAAGGTCATGCGAAACAACTTTTCGGAAATGAAACTCGTCAGATTTTTCGCGATATCCTTTTGCAGCATATTCCCGCGTGAGTCGAAGTACTCGGCCCTGCGAAAACCGTGAGCGGGCTCGTCCGATTTGCCGAACACACCCAGGGGCTCTCCCAGTTCGTAGGCGACGTTTTCGCTCTCGCCGTGCACCCACTGAGCGCCAAGGTCGATATTGTAATCGACTATGATATGAGTCAAGGAGAAAAGTCAACGAAGTCAGTCAGTAGACGAGGAGCCGCGATTTACTTACAGAATTGCGCCGTATGAATGCGTCCTCCGATTCTCGCCTCCGCCTCCAAAATTTTCACGTTTTCGAATCCATTCTCGAGTAGTTTCGAGGCTGCCGCTATGCCGGCTGCACCGGCCCCGATGACAATGATTCTCGGTGAAACTTTTGACGTGTCGCTCGCATCGCTCGTTATTTTCTTTCCATCGGCACACGCGTCAAGTATGCAATTTATCAGAAACACGAAAATAATACAATTTTTAATCGAAATCCTCGTCCAGTTACTCATATCGATCAAATAATACTCCGTCGATTCAATCTTTCATTGCTCCGCGCAAGCATATAAAAATATAAAAAAACTAAACCGTTGAAATTTGCAGTTGTAGTTGAGCAGTAAGGGCATTTATACTTGCCGCGAAATCCAAGCAGATGCTCGAGCGTACGCTACTGCCGACTCCGTCATCTTCGCAGTGGCTAATATAATTGAGCCACTGTTATTTTCATTGTTTGTCAAATGACAATTACCGAACTACCGAAGAGGTCAGTTTATTGCTCGTTTAAGTGTATGTAGGCAGTACCTAATAAACATAAGTAGGCTGATCCATTGTTGGATTTCAATACAATTAAAGCTTGGGTACTTTTTAATCGTCGACGACGACAATTTTTAAGCACAAATGAATTTTCACATAATTACAGAAATGTCGAAAGATAATTTCATTGATTTTTTGCGTAGTGTTTTATGAGCTTATCGGCAGCATTAAATCCAGAAACGATGGCACCGTCGACGGTGGAAAATCTCGTCTTCGACGTGGCTTCGCCGGCAAATAGAACGACCTTAGAAAATAAAACGTAATTCATCAATCAATGTGAAACTGTTTTGAAATACTTCGAATTATGATGAAAAAAGGCCTCACTGGATTATCCGTTGTCAGTGGAGTTTCTAGCATCTCGCGATTAATCTGTCTACTTTCGCCATCGGTGCTCCAGTACGAATAAGTCCCTCTGAAATGAGGATTCGAATACCACTTCGATCTGGCAATCAATGAAGGTCTCGTTACTTTGTAAGTTTTATGGAAAAATCGATGCAGTACTTCGATCAAATGATCGAGAATGACATCGTCCGACAGATTTTCCATAATTTTGGCGTACTCTCCTGATACCCAAAATTGCAGTAGTTTCGGTTTATGCTTTACAGTGACGATATGGTTGATACCAATGACCCACTTCTTTTCTATCTAAAATACATTCGTTGAATTAGAATATTTTTAGTAGTACAATGTTTTAATAAAAATTGATATAAAATTTTACATTGTTTTCATAAAGATGTTTTTCAGCTTCATTCCAGATCAAAATGAAATTTGAAATTTTCGAATTATCTATCTCCCAAAATGGCTCTTCGAAATATAAGTATATCTTTGCTATGTGACCATATCCCAATCCCTTGAAATGGACATATTTTGATGAAAAAAACTTTGCGAATTATTATTGACTGAAAGTAATTTTTTTAAATCGAAATGATAACCTCTATCGTTTGAATTTTGTAAGTAGGTAGTGGAGGGTTGAATAAGGTCGAGTGCTGCTTCTTCAAAACTCCAAGGGAAACCGTCACGATCACGTGATGAGCTTCGTACTTTTTTCCTTTTTCGGTAGATACCGTAACAGGATTTGTGGTATCCTTTTCTGAATAATCTATACGAGTTACTGCGTCGCCCAGAATTGTATTTTTTATTATGGGCAATTCCTTCGAAGGGTCTGGATATCTTTTCTAAAATTTGAATTTTATAGTATAAGGATTAGATGCAGCAGCTCAGTTTTTATTCATTTATTTTATAATATAAATTTGAAAAAATTTCTATACATACGGTCAATAACTCTAATATCGTAGAAAAGCCTCGATTTTTCCAATTAATCATTTGATCTCCTGGAAAATTACGAAAGCCATCATCTGCAGTTGAAATGTCAAACCACGTTTCTGCAGATTTCATAGTTGTTGCATGACGTTCCAAATGATATAAATACTGATCCCTGAATTTAAAAATATCAGACTCGTTTCCAAATTGCTGATCAAACCTTCAAAAATAAAAATGATAATATAATTATTTGACATTTTTTAACGATTAATTACAAAGAAATAAAAAAGATACATTTTCGTAGCATATTCTCCAATAGATTTAAATCGTTTGTCTTTCGAACTTTGCACGTGATCGGAAAAAAAATTCGAAATGCTTTTCTCCACATGACTATCCAGTCTATTGCCAGAAGAATCGTAATATTTATCAACAAATTCAGTCCATGGTTCGTTGGACTTGTCGAGCAAGCCATGGGGGTTTGCTAATTCAAATGCCACATTTCCATCCTCCCCGTGGACCCATTGTCCTCCGAAATCGATGCTGTAATCACCTGGTAACAAGTAGACTTCAATGAGACAAATTCTCTAAAAGTTCGCATCAAACATACCTAATTGATCTGTATAAACTCGGCCGCCGATGCGATTTTCCGCTTCCAGTATGGTTACATTGTCAAACCCGCTTTGGAACAATTTCGATGCCGCGGCTATACCTGACGGGCCCGCACCGACGATCACGATTTTAGCTTTCACGCCTTTTTTCGTATTCATTTTATCGCGTACCCGTAAAAAAATGAGAGAAAAGACTCGGAGCGCTTGTGTACCGACCAACTCTCGAAGTATCTACAATGTTTCGCTTGTATAGTCTCTTCGAAAGCTCGCGATTCGTTATCGGCTCGCTGCAGCCGCTTTTATGACTATTGCGCTATCTTCGTTAATTCATTCATTGATGTCTGCATGGCAACTAATTTTATTGAACTAGTTGATCCGACAGTCGCGGATCGGATGATTTATCGAGGAAAATATATATGACCTTACGTAACATTGATATGGATAAAATCTTCGTTTCGAGGCAAACGTTGAACTTTCGCATCTTGCTGAGTCGATTGTAAATAAAGGAAGCAGTGGAATTTTTGTGAGGTATTTTTAACTTTTATTTCATTGCATTCAAAACTTCAAATCGCCTCTCCCATTTTCAGATTTTTAGTGTAATATTCGATCAAACGGTCAGCGGCTTTCCAACCCGATGCAATTGCCCCGTCGACGGTGGCGAATCTCGTTTCCGACGTAGCTTCACCAGCAATCAAAACATTCTGCAAATAATCATTTCTAACATTAAGGGGATGCTTTTGAATGAAACATTTTATTTTAATGGAGACACGTACGAGATTATCTTCATTGATTGGGCCCTCCAACATTTCTGCGCTGACATTTCTTCTGTCGGTTTCGGGACTGCGATAGCTGTAAACACCTCTGAAATACGGATTACTAAACCAGGTAGTCCGCAACATTGCTATTGGCTCGGTGACGTCAAGTTTCTTGTCGAAAAATCGATGAAGGGCCTCTACTGTCTGATTGTGAATCTCTTCATTTGACAATTTTTCCATTTCCTCAACGTCGATACCTGCTACCCATAATTCGAGTAAATTGGGCCTGTATGCGACCGTCATAGCTCCGGTCACTCCCAACAACCATCTTTTTTTCGGCTAAAATATGATCATCGGTAAAAAATATTATTATTTTGGATACTTAATTTCCTTTGTACTGACCTGAGATTCGATATTTTTCCGATCCTCGTCGTCCCATATAAACGTGAAATGTGAAATACTCTCATCTCTCCAAAAAGACCAGAAAGGCTCTTCATACAGTAAAAATATTTTTGCCAAATTTCCGTACTCCAAACCCTGCATTATCAAGTATCTAAATGAAAAATGACTCTTCAATAATTTGATGTTAATTTTCGGTACCTCTATAGCATCGACTTTATCCTTTGGCAGGCCAGGTGTGAACAACGTCTCATGTTTTTCTTTTAAAACTCCAAGTGAGACAGTGACTATAACATGATCAGCTTCGTATGTTTTACCGTCCCGAGTACTAATTAAAACCGACGATTTTCCAGGTCTCGAATAATCTATCGATCTAACTTCGCTATCAAAAATTATATTTTTCACGACGGGAAGCTCACATTTTGGATCTGGAAAGCGTTTCTGTATTGCATGTATAATTTAAAAATTATGTTTTGATTCAATAATTATTCGTAGGGTATCGAGCAATGACTTCACCATCAAAATATCTAGTATAGTTGAAAATCCACGCTCCTTCCAATTAATCAAAGGATCTACTCCACATTGCGAGAATTTCGCTATACTCAAGAGAGAAACGTTGTACCAAGAATATGCTGAAGTAGAGCCAAGAACAAACGACTCCAAATGGTGTAAATATTTCTGCCTGTTGACGATCATGTCCGATTCGTTGGAAAATTTTTCATCGTACCTACAGCCAAAAATTCGTTTATTAAAAGTGATTTTGGACGCTCATAAAATTGAAAAAGTATTTATAGTTTACACTTTTTCCACATAATCGCCGTAGCTTTTGTAATCTGTTACGTTCAATTTTGGCCTCAGAGTGCAGTAAACGTTACTGAAGTAAAAATTCGATAATTTTGTGGCTACCTCGGTATGCAAGGGAATTCCGAGAGAATCTATGAACAACTGCGTCAAGGGAATTTCAGAACCGTCTGTTTTACTTAACAAGTCATAATTGTTCGCCAAGTCAAATGCCACATTGTTTTTTTCGCCATCGACCCACTGAGCGCCAAGATCTACCAAATACTCGCCTATTGGAAAATAAAGTAATAATTTCGTTGTCGGGCATGTGAATCGTTGGTCAATTGAGTAGATGTTTACCAAATTGTGTCGTATGGATGCGTCCACCGGTTCGATTTTGTGCTTCCAATATTATTACATTTTTGAATCCATTAGCGTATAATTTTGATGCGGCAGCTATACCAGCTGCTCCTGCACCAATAATAATTATTTTTGCACTATCATTCGTTGATTTAACTTCATCACAGCATAAGTAAAGATTTGCAAAAACTGTGATACTGATTAGAGTGATCTGAACCAAGTAATTAGTATTCATTGCGTAATTTTAACATTTAAATTGACACAAAAACAGATTTCTTGTATAAAACCATGTGCTATTGAACAGAGCAGTAATACTGGTAAGTTAAGCTATATGGCAAACAATTTACTTATTTTATCAGTATTGATACTTTTATGAAAAATGTTCATTGATCTTTTGACACGACGATAGTACATGTAGTGGATTAAAATAAAAGAAAAAGTTCATTGAAAATTATTATTATTATTAAATCAGTTTATTTTTAGAACTGGTTATATTTACAATATATAGATAATTTTTATGGGTTAAAAAATATTTAAAAAAAAGTTTTATTAATTGGCACGAAAAAAGTCAGTCTTTAAAGAATCCCTGTAAAGCGATAGTTAATTAATAGGAAAAGTTTCGATTATTATGAGAAACGTAAATAAATCGTATTGAAACATGTAATACAAAAACTATTATAATATCGAAGATCACTACGAGTAATATCATACTGTACATTTCTACTATATATAGTTACAAAATTGCAATCCAAATTTCTCTATTTACACATTGATAACAATACATATACATATAAATTCAACGATGATATAAATCGTTTCTTACAAAATTCATCTAAAGATGGGTATAAAATTTCTTAAACCTATACATTATACATTTTTCGTATTTTTTATCAGCATGATAATCGTGTTAAATTAATACTCCATTTGTCGCGGTGCGAATTAATCTCAGTTTTAATTTGTTCAAAGAAGTGACTCGGAAAAAACTGGGTGAGAAAATTTACAGCTTTCTCAATTTTTTCTAAACTGCCAGATTGTTTTTTCAAATTATCAAATAATTTGGCCATTGCGATGAATATTCTCAGAAAGTACTCTACTCAGTACTAGCTAAATGTTGCTAACTTTGCGAACCCTGTTTTACGCCATATAAAAGATTTTTATCAATATAGACATGTTCTTAAAATCTTTCTATACAAAGTAGTGTATATTGTGCGTATTTTTAATTGTGATTCAAAAATCGTATCAAAATGGTACTTTGAACATTGAAAATGTGGTCGTAAAAACTTACAAAAACATTCGCGATATTATATAGATATAAGATATTTGACAAAGTTTGCGCGATTAACTCACAAGAAATTAAATAATTGTACGTTTCTGATTATAAACTATGTTTCGAACGTTATGAAACTAATGAATATTTAATCTTTTTACCTACGTAAGGATAATTTTATAAAGTTTCATTTGTTTCGACCTTGAAATTATTTTCTATTCGATCGCGCATGAATTATGTAGTATAAAAAGCTCCACTCTTGACCTCTGGCATTATAGATAGTACATTTATCTAATAAAGACATTACTTTTTATTCCATTTCAAAGTATATGGAATTAAAGTGGTTGGCACTTTGAAAATTTTACTTGAAAAATGAGATTTTCTAAACATATCTCAATAAATTCGTTTTTCATTAGATTTAATCTCAAGAACTGCGAAGCAGTCAAGTCGAATTTTTATAAATAAAACTACTTGCTTATGATTAGTCGAATAGACACATTCTTTAAATCAACGTTAAGAATGAAATTGAATTCTAACTAGATTTGTAAATAGAATAAAAAACAGTATAGCACAAAAGTCTCTGCGTTAACGTGCCATTGTTGGTACGATATTCAAGTCTTATTATTCCTAAATATTCTGTATAATATATTTATTTGTTAATAGAGAGAGAGAGCTATAACCCTTGAGTACATGAAAAGTTTATGATTCATAAATATATGGCAGTGCAAAACATATTCATAAAGTATGTACGTCAATAATTTGGCAATGAAAATTGCCTATATTAATCGAAATGGCTCATTAGTATGCAATTCGATATCAAAACGATCAATTAATACTGTTGAAATATATTTTCTAATACTTTCACGTGTTTTTAACGTTTTTTGTTTCATTTTCCTTAATTAAATTACACATTGTAATTTTGATTAAAAAAAATTATATTTGAAAATTCATATTCAATACCGGCTTGTTGATCAAATTTGTGCGATACTCGAATGTCCTATAGTTATCACTCGATAAAAATTATTTTACACAACCTTTGAAAAATCGATATTACGATCGATATCCTTACTAAACACTAGTCTCTATTTTCGCTTCTAACATTTCTTCCTGACCTAATTGAGCTTCGCCTGCGTTCATCGTATCATCTCTTAACTCTCGAGTATTCTCATAATCGTTATTAGTTGGATGGTGCTGTTTATACTGAATGACATGCGTATCTCGTTCAGTAAAATCATATAAAGGTAGTGATTCACCATTGGCAGTATCGACGTTTTCTGCGACCAATGGAATGACTGCGTCAACGACTCTTTCGGAATTGCTTGTATCGTCGTCGTTGTTCTCGTTTTCATCATCAGTAGCAACTTTACTTTCGCACGTTGACGACGTTACTGCTGTTGCAGGGAAAGGTAAGACCTTGTCTAATTGTTGTCTATCTGTATTGGTGCCACTCGTGGTATTCGATTCTCGCCGCCCGTCATCATAATCATCCAAACCTCGGTAACTATCGAAACTCGTGTCGTTCAAAGAACTTCGATAGCTGCCCTTGGTACGAGATGAAAGAGAACGATCGGCAATAGGCAATGAACTTAGGCTACCGGAGTGATGTTTACAGATATCCAATGACCTATAACAAAAATAATTGAAAATTCGAACATTCAAACTTTTTAAAGATTGACTCGGTAAATAATTGCATACCTGTGCTTGGCTATTCTTCGATCTCGTTCGGCCGATAAAGTTTCGTCGATGCTCGATCTTCGATCACTTCGTACACCGCTCGATCTGGATTCAGGTACTTCGCTAACTTCTGAAATGTTTCTTTCGCTGTGCTCACTCGCTACTTCTCTCGTGCTCGATTCTACTTCAGAACTACACTCCAAACTACACTGCTGAGACACATTTCGCATCTGTTTCGCTTCTTCTTGGATTTTTGCCGATTCCGGTGTATCCGATTCATATGAACTATTGCAGCTGGCAATATTCGTCATATGATGGTACTTTCGACGACTAGTTCCTATAAAATTATTTCAAAGGTTTGAAAATGCTTTGTATCACTTTTGTATGAAAAAATTGGTAAAGGCAAGTGTACAAACCGTTAGGAGGTAGCGGTGATTCGTTATTAATTTTTCTTGGATTCTTACTAATACTTTCTTGTCCTATTACATATCTCAGAGCTAAATTTCTATCCTCCGTCATGCTACCACCGCTATCCGACAAAATGTTAACATTCTTCGCGTCATTAGTTTGATTCATTTCAACGTGAATGTTAGTATTATTGACTTTGGAACTACTTCCCAAAATATTTCTCTCAATATCATTGTCCAGTTTATGAGGAACTCGTCGATGGTGCATACCGACGCAAGCACCATTGTCGCTATTGGCACCGCCGTCTCCCTGCTTTCGTGGTCCTAGATTGCTATTTTTACTGTTCTTATTCATGTTGCGTCGCTGTTTTTTGAAAAATTTACGAGCGACACCACTCTGATGTGGATTATAGAACATTTCGACCGTAGCGGGTATCGATTCGGTATTGTAAGTTGTAACCGAATTGTTCGAGCGATATTGTTGACGGTGAAGCATGATGATGTTTGGCTTGACGTGACACTGCGAAGCCACCCTTTCGTTGGCCAATGCTAGCTTAGCTGTATTGCAGCTACTGAGTGACTTGTGCGTATGACGAGACGAGCCCAAAGAATTAGTATCCGAAGTTATTTGAGTTATTTGTGTTGCCTGTGTCGTTGCTTGCGAGTTCGAGATCGGTGCTGTTATAGGCGGTAACGCTGTAAAATTTAATTTTTTTTATTAATCTAATTTATTCAATATTTTTCGTGCTTGTTGTCAATAACTCACCAGCTATTATAGGAACAAGCGGTTGCGTAGGAATAGTTGGATTAGAATCCGATACGTTTCTAGTACGACAACATCGATTTTTTTTCTGTTTGAGCCAGCAACGCATTCGCAACCATTGACCCCGAACGTCACTCCGAGCTATTCCGTAAAAGAACAAAATAAAACCACCCAAAAAAGTGGCAGACACAGAATACAGAATTGCAAAAACCATTTCCTTGTACGGATTGTAAGATGTCCAAAGATCGGTTGTGGTCATCGCGCCGCACATCCAGGTTATTACGTAGAGCAGTAGGACAAAGAATAAAGCCTTCAATTGCTTCATCTGAAATTGAAAATTCAGTAGTCAGTAATTGCAAGCTTTTTACAATTCATTTGTCAATGATTTTAAACAAATTTTATACTAACCAGTGAATGTTCCTGATCAACAACTTCAGATGATACCGTCGGCGTACTATCTAAGCTGCCACCATCTGTAATTGGATGAGGATTCGGTTCTAGCAATTCGAGGTCGACATTTTCAGTTGCTTGTGTACTTTCTGACAATTGGCCGTTAAGGTCCACACTTCGTATAGTGCATCTAATAAGCATGTAAAGTATAATGAGATAGACCAAGAGTATCGTGGCGGGTGCAATGAGAGCAACGAGAGAATTCATCGAGTTCAGGAAACAATGGGAGTAGCTCGCATACTCGCGCATATTGATAGCTCCGGATATTCCACAAATAATAAGCGCTATACCCCATCCAACGAGATACAGGCCAAGAACAGGCTTTCGAATTGGAGGCTCTTGGAGTTCATCGTCATCAGTTATCGGATCCGAAGATTTTGTCAATCGTTTGTACATGTTACTGTAATTGTAAAAAAATCAATAAAGGACCGAACGATAAATCTTAATGCAAAAATTGAATTCGCGTTATGAAAGACAAACCTTGCTGATACAGTCATCCAAAGTAAGCAGCATAGCGTTAAATAATGTAAGCCTATTCCCACGCCTTGACAAATCTCAAGATTTTCCGTTTGTTGAATACCAGAAGTATACAAAAGGCAGAGAAGCGCCATAGCAATCCAAGTATTCACGATACCATGTTTTGCTCTTTTCGGCATAGCTATCGATGCGTAGCAACAAACGTAGGTAACCGTTGAGCAAATCAAACAGAATAAAAGTATGAAACTGCCCACGTAGATCGCTGGATGTGAATATTTAAATGCAGCTCCAGTACGTCTATTGCACAAAGAAAAATACATTTCATAAAGTATAATTAATAATGAGTGCAGAGAGTGATTAGTTAAACGTACGTTTTGCCATTCTCGTCTAGAAACGATTTATCTTGCAGTATTCCATAATAGCTCAGTCTATCACAATGAAATATTATGAGATTATTGATGAAGTTTGATAGATAGCAACCATCGCTCGTCCATCCACCGGTTTTGTTATTTAAAGACGAATCCCACACTACGGGTATTGGCTTACTATTTGAATAATGAATCAATGGCGCTTTGAGCATGATAAATACTGGTTCCGTTAAATTTTGAACATTTACGCCAACTGAAAATAAAATATAAATTCATAACGAAATTCAAGTTGAATTTCAAATTGAATAAAAAATGCAGATAACTCACTGAGTTTACTACCGGCGATACTTGAAGTAATATCCATGTTGTCAAAATTTTTGATTTTTGGAAATAACTTGTTATCAGTAAACATCGACACCATAAGTTGATAAGTGTTTGTACTGCTGCTTTTGACTCGGTTGAAGAGCGATCTCGGTAGTTGTATAGAAGCCTCGATGCTGGTTTCACCAGGGTGAGGATTCAATATCGACGATTTGTTATTCATTGAGCAATGAAGCGATTTGGGATAAATACTATCTAAATTGTTGTACCAAGTACACATGAGACCGGCAAATGTTTCCGGTTTGACTCTGTATTCTTCCAATGCCATATTCGTTTTGTGCAGTTGTATAAGTTGATTAGCTGGTGTAACTTCTACAATCATTTCGATAGTTTTTATAAGTCTAGTACAAGCTTTGTAATGAATTTCCGCCGCCTTGAGCATAGATTTTGGTAGATTCAACAAAACATTGACCACATCGATCAACATGGTGCCAAGTTCCTTTTCTTCCACTAAATAACTTGCGTAATTTTCCAGAATCTGCGTGACAAAATGAACTTCTACAGGATCGGTTAACGATACTCCTTCTCCAGTGATATTTTTCAATTTTTTAATAGTTTCAAGTAATGATCCTTTTGGTAAAGATAGTGTTGTTAACGATACATTAACAGTAGCAAATTGTTCGAGTATTTTTGTAGTAGCTGAAACATAAGGGCATTGTTCCATATTTAGGTTGACCCATTCGCCTTTATTATTGCACTCATAAGTAGCTTTCGGCGCTGGTAGCCCAATCGACACCCCATTTCCTTCACAATCTAATTCAACTTTCCAGCCTAAAACCGTTCGCGGCCAAGCATAGACACCCTTATTACTTCTTGTAACAGATAATGGACAGTATTGTGTGTTATTTGATATAACGATGACGTTAATGGCACGAGATATATTTCCATAAGTTGAAATGAGAAAACAGTTCCATTGTCCAATATGTGATTCTTTGACTGGGTCTATATTCAAAACACTGAGGACAAAAACAAATTATATTTACAGATACAATCTTTCATCTTGAAACATTTCTTTTAATAATTACCTTGAAACCATACCACTGTCATCCAGATATCTATTTTCAATTAGAATATCATTAAATTTAACTCGAGGATCATTGTAGAGTTCTAAATCTACAACGTCAGAGGTAATATTTGAATACCATAGCCAATACAGTCGAGCATATCTGTCATTAGTGATACTTGGTGCCCTACACTTGAAAGAAACAGCATCTCCAGCAAAAACCACTTGATTTTGATCCGGCACAATTTCAATTGACGGCGTTGACCAATTACATTCAAATTCTTTAATAATTTTTAATTTTTTTACTAACTTTCCTTTCAAGTTTGAAGGTGAATCACATTCTGGAGCAGGACTGAAATAAAAAAATTTTTTTAAATTAGCTAATAATGAAAAATTGAACAAAGTATTTATCAGTATATTACTCACTTTATTTTTACAGAATTGTTTTGTATCCAATAACTAAACCAAAACAAGTTACAATCACATTTCCAAGGATTGGAAGATACATCACTAAAAACACATGAAAAAAGATTATAAATATTACTTTTCCTTACATGTACTAGATATTTATTCAATAAACTTACAGTTGACGCAATAATGGTAGTCCATGAAAAGTTCCTTCTTTTAAAGTTTCCAATTTATTTCCATTTAATTTCCTATAAGATAAATTAGATATTAAGATATTTTAAAGAAATCATTCATGTATCAGTGATTCAAGTATTATCCAAGTCTAACAATTCTTAATTTTTTGATTTTTAACTAAGATCTAACTCCAATAGATCTACAAAATACATCTAAGCTAAAAAGTAGTTACAAAATCATGACACTAACATCACACAAAAATATCAAAAGTCTATGAAAACTCTAACAATTTTTTCATTTAAACTTACAAACGATCTAAAGCCAATAAGCCATGAAATATTGTTCTGCCTAACAAGTTTATTTTATTTTTTGATAAGTCGCTGTGAGAAAATTAATTGAAAAGTTAATCCATATTATTATAATAACATTGATTATTTTTTTAAAAAGAAAATGTTAAATATAAACTACTTACAGTTTTTTTAAGTTGGGCAGTCTTTTAAAAACATGAGAGTCAATAGATGAAATTGAATTTTTACTCAAATCTCTGAAATAATACATGTATTTTTTAATATATTTTGCTGTAAATTGTACAATCAACTTCTAATATAATAATTTTAAAAACTTACAATCTTTCCAAATTAATCAATCCATCAAATGTCTCTTCATCTAAAACAGTTATTTTGTTGGCAGAAAGATTCAAGTGTTTTAGATTGGAAAGGTTTTTGAAAGTATTTACACTTATCAGAGATATATCATTTTTGCTAAGGTCTCTGCAAAAATAAAATGATTTTAATAAAAATTGTATAAAATCAAAAAAATATTTCTCTGGTATAAAATAACTTACAAATGAATCATTTCTATACTGATAGGGTTGAAATCTATTTCCATGATATCTTCTATATCATCTTTACAAATCACCCGCAACCATTCCGCTTGTGGTTTGTTAGATGGTCTACACTTGCACCTTACTGGGCAAAGTGAATAAACGGACAAAAAGCCCTGAATTAATATGAAGACTAGCAGTAACTTGATCATTTTGAAGTGAATCATGAAACCGGTGAGAAAGAAGTGAATAAATTATTCCTGAAAAATAAAATTAAAATTTTTTATTGTACTCTTAAAAAATCTTTAGGGTAAGTAATTAATTTATTTTCAGTAAACTTATATACAAATAAACTTATTCCATTATTCTTCATTGAAATGAACTTGCTAGTATAATGTGAAAATTTCATTCCAATGAATATGCAGTTACATCTACATAAATGCAAATGCACTTTAAATCAATAAATACCCCTGTCAATAATAATAACATGACTAAATATAGTCAGGGATTGTTGTTTTACAAAAGATCTGCGCGTTTTAAACGATTTCAAGTCATAAAATATTCTTTAGATTGCGGTAAAAATCTCGTTCCGTTCGTGAATTTTAAATCCGCATATAGCAATCGTTTGTTGATATAAGAGTGCTCACTGCTCCGTATTCAGTGCACGCATATACACACAAAGGTCAGTTTGTTTACCTTCCAAACGCGTGCATTTTTTCGCTCAATAAAAGAGAAGTCCAATGATACAAGTAGCACAGTACGCGTTTTATCACAAGTCATCGGCCCTCTTTCATTCATAAAGAAAAAATGAGCGTACAATAAGATCTCAATTATCGTATTCAACAGGGTGCAAAAAACTACTTAATGAGTATATATGCCATACGCTGTGCCGAGTGCGGTCGGTGCACTGCATACTTGCGCAGCCGTATATATCACTCTACTCGAGAGCCGTGTGGTATTTATATTGCACTCACATTGCACTCACATCATTTAATCGATGTTCCGCTATTTAACTATAGCATCCATCTAAAGTTGCAAGTCCATCGGTCACATCCTCACTGATCACTCTTACATGATGCTTATCGGCTATCGGAGATATCTGTTCGCGAACCCTCACGGTGCTTCCAAGGGTTTGCAACTGCACGAACTGCGGGCAGAATAATCGCGAGGACACCGATGCAGCATCCTCTTGCAGGAATGCGCCTTTACATACAAGCCCGTACTCGTTTCTCGATATATAATATGCACGCGAGTGTGTATGTCTTCACTCGCCGCGACAGGCGACTGAAAAATGAAAATACTCTCGGCCTATATGGTGCTTCGCTTGCTGCGGTCTGCAATGTCTGTGTATTATACCTGTATTATACAGCTTGAAATATACACAAAGTTGCAGGTGGAGTTTGTGCTCCGTCCTTGTCCGATGCACGAATCAAAACCAAGAGAGTCGCGATGGTGGCGTCTTTCGGTTCGCCTGACGTCAGTGTGCAATTTTTAAACCACTTCGTGATTTCACTCATAACTTTTATTCGACGAAATTAATGAAAAAATGCTAATGATTTCAAATTTCTAAATTGAAGTATACTTGCGTGTAGTTCAAGAACCCACCAAGCGCTCTTACTTATAATTCAGTTTCATACTTTTTTTATTTGACATTTAAGATCGAATTATTTTATTAATTTGATGGTGTTAAGGTATTGAAATATCAATTCTTAGATTTACAAAATAAACATTTTTATTTTATAAAAAAAAATAACGTATGTACAATTTTATTTAGTTTTTGCACATCTGTTGCAACTCTGTAGTAGGTTCCAATCTGTAACAAAGAGCATTCAATTACTGTCTGGCATTAAGTAACAAAGTTTAATTTTTTAAATATTTATGAAATAATCAGGGTCAAGTTTCATCCTCTCAATGACAGATTCATTTTCTTATCATTTTCAGGTGAAGAAATTCTTACATCATTTTAAATGTTATTTTTATTACAATAAGTGCAAATTCATGTTTTACTCACCTTTTTTTTAACTTCACGACTCCATAACAATTTTATTGATTTTTTTGGAAGTATCCGCATATTTTAATTCAGAGTCCCTGAAAAAAAAATGTTTATTTAGTAAAAAGTATAACTTGAGAATCATCATATTCAAGATATTTTTGATGAATCAGGGTCAAGTTTCATCTTACGAACAATAATTTCAATTTTTTTTATTGTTATCAGGTGAAGAAATTCTTACATCATATAAATTTGATTTTACCACTTATTTTTACAGAAATTAAATGTTTGATAGATTACCTATTACAATGAACTCCTGCCAACTGCATATAGTTGCTGATAAAGTTTCAGCAACAAAAATATTCCACCAATATCTGAAATTATAAAGCAGCATTTTAAATAACTAGTTTAGTCAAGTAGTTAATTTATGTTTTATCTCTTATAATCCTTACCTTCTGTAAGTTCATTACAAAAATGTTACAATTGTTCACAGCTCAGCTCAAAATTCAATTAGTTGAATCATATAATAAAAATGATTTTATTGAAACTGAATTTTTCTTTGGTATTTCAAAGATAATTTATCGATACAATATAGCAAAATAAATCATGTATTCTAGTCAATCAGCATAATAACAAGACTTTTAGTTCCAATTTATGTTTTTCAATCTGCATACCAATCCAAGAAAATTAGAGTAAATGATAAAACTAATAAAACAAACAGAATCCATGCTCTTGCATCGGCTCGTCGTTGAATAGCTTCTCTGACTTGTTCATTGCCTTCTTTTACTTTTTCTGTGCTACCGATAGTTAGCATAGCAATATTATCTATGTTTAAATCTTGATCATGGATTTTTTCATTGAATGCTTGAGTGAGCTCTGAGATACCAACAACTTTACGCTCAATTTGCTGAATTTCTTCAGAAACCAAATTTAATTCATTAAAAAATTGTTCTTTTTCTTCATCGAACATTTGAATGTCTTCTGCAGATAAAGGTATTTCTTTAAATGTTGAATCTATTGTATCACCGTTAAGTTCTTGAATTCTCAAAGATGATTCTTGAGGATTGTCATTCACTTCTGAGTCATTAGAAGAATTTAAATCTCGTGAATTTGAAGTGGGTGGAATCTGATCACTGTTTCTCAATGGCATGAGTCTTGATTCCAAAGAATCCCTCATATCCAATTTTTTTTGCAATCTTAAAGATTTTTGATCAGTAAATATTTTCATTACTTGCTTCAAGTAATCTTCAATCAAAGAAATCATGTTTTCTCTGTGTTCTTTATGTTGTAGATTAGAATCAGAAGTTTTAATCTCCACTTTCAAATCAGCTATCATTTTGGAACAAGTGGTTAAGATTTGGTCCACCTGGGCATCCAGAGTATCCTTATCTAACTCGGTTAAAAAAGGTTCACTCCTTAGATTCTTTGTAAAAGTCAAATATGCCTGGCGACGATCGTTCAAAAGTTTGTGCATCTCAGAGATTTCTTTAGTAATTTTATAAGCATTAATAGCAAATATGCTTTGTTTGGACGGTGGCTTTGTAAATATGTTTGTACTATGTAAGCCCTTCACCGTCCCAGTTCCCACCTGCTTTACGCATGACTTAAACAATAAACTTGAATCCATATTGGCAAATTTAATAAAAAATGCCTAATCTGAAAAAGATATATACTTTAAGAAAGTGTTCTAAAAATTTCGCTACGTGGCCACGAGTTTTTGAAAAATTTCATATAACTCGTGGCTTGATCGTGCAAAGGGAAAAATAAAAAGTAAATGCAATTGATTAGAATATTTACCTTGTTATTTTGTGCTGATTAGTACAGTTAGATTAATGATTATTTTACATTATGTGGAAGAAAAATTGGCTCGCAGACCAGAACATATTGGTCTTGCTGCAACAACTGCACAGTGTACCACGTAACCGTTTAGATTCGTTGGATTGCGGAACTCGCAAGTGAGAAGAACTAGGAAGTTGGAATTTGAAACGTGGATGATCGTGCTTCACTGGCATGCCGCGTCGCCGTGTGCGAAACTCCAAACGACACAATTTGATTGGTCATTGTTCAATGTAGAAAAGTCCGCTAATTTTAAAAATGCATGTTTTCAAGTGAAAAGAAAATTTTGGGTAAGTTTTTCATGTCAATTATTCGTGTGATTTTGATGAAATTCAATTCAATTAATTTTCAGTTACAAAATTTACCAAAAAAAATAATTGTAAATTTGCATATTTTAAAATACCATTCACTAATAATATCCTGTGATTACACATTCTATTGTGTTTTGGGCTTGCTTTGATTATAATCTACTATAAATAAAGAGTAAAAAATTATTTTTTCAGATCATAAATAAAGAGACAATTTAGTTGTTGCTGTGCCGTATTACATTTTCCGCTGAGCCCAGCGGCCAGCATGCTAGCTGACAAATATTATCTTCTGCTAGTTTCAGTATTTGCTTGTTTTTGAGCCAATCATTTTATATCGCATGTTTTTTTGAAGCTTGTTCGCCGTTCATTGTATATTAATTATTATAAGAATAAATAGTGACAGTGAAAATATTGGAATCGTTTTAAAGCTCAATGAACTGTTGAAAAATTTTACATCATGAAGAGGTTTGGCCGACAACTGTCAAAATTCATACAGGCTAGATGTTATTCTCAAGAACTTGTAATTATTATTCATTTTTCATAATAAACTTAATGAAATCTAATTGACATAACAATTTTAATTTTTCAGCTAGAAAAAAAGAGTCCAATTACTGTTAGTGGAGAAGTAAACTTACCTGTACCAGAGTATGATGTGCAATTTATCTGTAACCCATCAAACCGTGATTTGATAGCTAAAAATATTTCTAAAAGAAATAGTCATGGAAATATTGATAGAGTTCTTGAGTTGAGTAAAACACCAGAGTCATTAGAATTTTTGAAAGAAATTGATAAAATTCCAAACTTAACAGATCCTAATGTACTTCAACATGAAACTGAATTTTTTGTTATTAATCAGCATGGCGATCCACCTAAATTCAATTTCAAACCTCAAGATTTTTCTAATTTAGCTTCTAAATTGAAGCTTATAAGAACTGATAATTTGGGTCCTGTCACTGGATCCAGAAGCTATATTCTTATAGGAGATTTAGCAGAATTGGAGCAAGCTCTGATTAACTACACTGTTCAAGAGCTTTCCAAGCTTAATTTTCAGTTAATTTCTGTACCAGATATTTTACCATCACAAGTTATTGAAAGATGTGGGTTGATCAGTGATGGAGAAAGAAAACTTGTATATAAACTACAACCACATTACGGTGGTGATTTAAGTCTTTCAGGTACTGCAGAAATGGCTCTAGCTTATAAACTTACTAATCGATTGTTAAATTTTGATGAATTACCTTTAAAGTTGGCAGCTGTTAGTAGATGTTATAGAGCTGAAGTCTCTGGATTAGCTGAAGAAAGAGGAATATATCGGTAAGTACTTTATAAATAGTAGTTATTGATGGTAAAAATTGATTGAATTGTACTTTAGAAAAAAAATTGTCTTACTTTTACAGAGTTCATCAATTCACAAAAGTAGAGATGTTCATATGCTCTTCTCAAAATGATTCATTTGAAATTCAAAATGAAATAATTAAAATTCAAGAAAAATTGTTTAAACAGTTGGGTTTACACTTTAAAACAATAGATATGCCACCTCATGAATTGGGCTCTCCAGCTTACAGGTAACATTCATGTACTATTATTTAATTAATGACTGGGTAAGACTATTCCTTGAACCAACTACTTATTTTTACCCTTTAGAAAAGTTGATATTGAAGCATGGATGCCAGGCAGGAATCAGTTTGGAGAAATTTCTAGTTGCAGTAATTGCACTGATTATCAAGCTCGTAGACTTGGTATAAAGTATGAGAATAAGGATAAAACTATATTACATGCTCATACACTTAATGGAACAGCATGCGCAATCCCACGAATGTTAATTGCAATTTGTGAGACAAATCAATTGGAGGATGGTACCATAAGAATACCAGACCCTCTTGTAAGCTTTATGAATGGAAAAAAAATAATTGAGACCCAAAATTTTCCACAAGTAAGACAATTTAAGGGTAAACCAAAGTTAGATTAATTTTTGTGCAAAATGTAAATATCTGTGAATAAATTTATTTTAAGTAACCGCAAAATTTCTGTATTTTTTCCAAAAAGATCCATCATACTTTAATTTAATCAAATATCGGAAAGGATGTCGGGAAATCAAAAACAATCTGTTATTATCAAACATCACCTGACAGTATATTTTTATAAACTGATATAATTATTATACAAATTAAGTAAGGGTTCTGAAATGTGTACACACACAGTAACAGTTTGTTCTATATGTTATTCTGTATACATTTTATAATGGAGTTATAAAAATTGTAACACAAAATAGTTTCCTTAAAATAATACAATTCAGAGCCATTTCAAATTTACAGTCATCTTTTATACTACCATTATATTCATACGTTTTATTTTCATGATTAAATATTGTTATTTCAAAAAATCAGATGCTTGATTCAATTCGGAACTTTGTACATTCCATTTCCATATCTTTATAAGAAGTCATAAACAAGTTTTTACAAAGAGCTCCAAGCTTCTTCCAAAACTTGTATTGTACTTTTGGACAGAAGACTTGTCATTTGAGTCCTGGCAATGTTGTTTGATATAGTAGCTAAAAAAATAAATGTAACTTATGACATGTTTAAACATTTAAATATGCATTGAACAAAATTTCGAGTCAAAAACTAGCACAGCTTTAAAATTGTTGATTTCAAGTAAAACTTTCAAGTGAATACTCTGATTGAAAAATTCAAAGAACAAAGTAAGATATACATAAAAAGTAAAATTGTATTAAATTGCAAAATAAATCATTAAAAAATTCAGGTTTGTCATAACAATAAATCTTTAAATACTTTGAAGTAATTAGTCCTCTTCCTCTCCAGATTCAGACTCTTCTTCAGCATTTTGAAGCCATTCGACAAATTTCTTCATTTGGTCTAAAAATAGCATTTTTCCTTTAACTGAGTGCCCGTCTTTGTACCACCTCATAATTACTACTTCTGAAACTACATCAGCTGGAAACAAAACAAAAATCGTTAATAATGATTTATTTTCAAAAGTATGAAATTAGTAAGATTTAAAATTGTGTTTATATATACTTTTGTAGAAGAGTAGAACTATTTTCTGGAAGACTTTCATAAAGTTCATGTTCTCATAGCAGAATTCTTGAACTTTAAGAATCAGAGCAAGCTCAGATTTGGCAGTAGTAGTGAATGCACCAAACAAAGGAGTGTAAGTCTTCAAATGTTTTAGTGCTTGTTCGGCAACGAGTTCTTCTTTTTTGTTCCATTCAGCTTGGCTCATGACAACATTCCAAATCTAAATAATAAATTGGTTTGAAAAATAACTCTATGAACTAAACATTTGGGATATTGAAAATCATGGTTTCACAACTTACCAATCCAATAACTTCGTGCTCAGGAATGTGGCATCTTTGGGCCATTTCCTTCAGATCACTAACAATGTCCTTGATGGGTTTGTTATCCCCCAAATCGTCAACAAGAAGCTGCTGCAGGTCTCGTTTTGCTTCTTGACTGGCTTGAGCTTTGTGTAATTTAACAATATCAGCCAAATCAGCTGACTCGAAAACTGATCTAAAATATTCATCTGTCCTTTTGTTGAGCGGAACAAACTCCATCAACCTTCCTTCAATGCCACCACGCTTGAGTGCAGACATTAAACTTGGCAGACCCTTCTCTTGTTTCCATGTTACAAATACTTCAAGAAGGAAATCCAAAGCAAGATTATCCTTTACAAGATGTTCATTGATTAAAACTGAAAGGACAGTTGGTGGTACAGATCCATTAGAGATCCAGAGAGCTGTCATTCTAGCCAACTTTATTCTTTCAATTGGGGTAAATCCTTTCATGAAAACAAGAACTTTCTTCATCTCCTCCTCGAACATCTTCTCCAAATACTTGTATCGCCGCATGAGCTTAACAAACACCTGTTCAACAGTTCATGGTAGAGTGAAAATTGTGATTCTAAGTAAAATTGTTTCATCATCAGAGCTAGGAGAAATTACCTGTTCGAAGTTGCGCATAGACTCCATATCTTCAGATTGAGCGAAGACACACGCAGTTGTTTTAACTGGTTTGTCTCCATCTTGAGCAATGGAACCTCCAGGGACCAAGAGACCACCAGCAATCAAAATATCAAAAAGAACCTCGCCGTAACGACGATAGTCTAATTTAGACCCAGCAGTGTCTAAATACTTTGAAATGGCATCTAAATCATTATCAGCCTTTTCAAGACCAGATAAAACGGCATCACGGAATCCAGTTGGATCATACTTTTCTTTTTCATCTGTCAAGTTAAGAATAGCGTGAAAAATAAATAAATAATGTACAAACGTAACGGTATTACAATTTTTTTCGCGTACAAATGAGTCAACGCGTTACAATAAAACAGGTAAATAAGTTAAATAATAATCGAAATCAAACGTACGGAAAAAATGAATTTTAGAAAGTTGGATAGAACGTGTGAGACAATAGTAATTCGTGAAACATATAGGTACACTTTTGTAATCGCCTATTGCTGTGTAGTATGTTTACGCGTGAGAAAAAAATCACGCGCGTGGCTCTCCGATCTTCGTTCTTCGTTGATATATAAAAAAGGCCAACTCACCTCTTTTTCTGGTCTTTATGCGCTGACCTGACAACACTGGCTTTTCTATTTTTTGACTCATACAATTACCCTCTGAAACGCAAGTTGAAAATTCAAATAATTAGACGAAAATTTCTTGATGTTGTCAAATTCGATAGATTTGCATTGATAAAAATGGCATACAATTTTGCGTAAACCATAAATGAAAGCGTGCATAGGTGTAAGGCATTGTGTTTGTGTGTGTTCATGTATACGTTGCACGTATACACGTCCCCGAATACGTACTATAAAAACGAACACGAGGACGTCTTGTCCTTCAAATTCGCTCCGTATTGAGTGGCATTGTTCCGTACGGGAGTATCATCAATGGAGTACGCGTGCATATTTCGATTGCAAATGTCGCACGGGGGAATAATGCCGATACACGGTGTGCAATCGTACGAAATTCTCGGCGAGATGCGTAAAAATAGGCATGCACAAGCGCGAATTCGGTGATAGGTTAAGGTCGAGGCAGATCAAGAGCGAGTGTGCGGGGCGCACGAGTGTGCGAGCGAAAGAAACGGAGCTACAGCGCGAGGCTACTGCGATGGCCATTAACAAAGATACGAATTATTATTTTATTCACATATCCGGGCGTGGAAATTTTCGCGATCGCGGAGAAAATCACGGGGCCAACGAAACACGAGGGACGGTGACAATGGTGCGTGCAAAAAAAGCAATAATTATATAATTAAATACTCACTTTGTACACCGTGCAACCTAAGAAACTTGGAAATCTCCGACGGAGGAGATTGAGCGAGCGAGAGAGAGGGAGTGATCGTAGCGGTTGCTAAACAAAATTTGATGCCGTGTATACACTGCACTGACTCTATGCCGTGTATATGTGCGGGGAACGACGATCGACTCTCTTTCGGCGCTGCTGCGTGCGCGGCGGTGCGAACTTGTAACGGCGGCTAAGCCTCGGTGGACGGCCGACGGTGGTATCGCGACCCGACACTTTTGCTCATGCGTGAGAGTCTAATTTTGCGTTTCTGGGGCTGGCCCCGCGCCTCCGTTCGTCCGTGCGCCTATAATATAGCGGATTTTTTTTGGAGTATAGACATTTCGGATCGCTCGATTTTAATAACGGAGCAGCAGCAACGCTGCGACACATAAGCAGTTCGCTTTAAATTCCTTAAAAAATGATAACATTGACGCAGACGGCACGACTTTTGAAAGGCCCGATAGCCGAGTCGTTTACGTCGTGACGTGTAACATTTGCTGTCATTTAAAATTCTCGTCTCCACCCAAATCTGTATTATAGGCTCGTACATTTTGGAAGATGATTGAGGAGCAGTTTATGTATTTTACAATTTGGATTAATTCAACTGAAAACAGAAACACCAGTCGTTGTTGTTCCTACATGATTTAAAAGAAAATACTGTTAATGTCACCATCACTTATACTAATTAATAATACAGTGTAATCATTGTAATGGACAAAATTATTCTCATGATTGGAAATAGTGAATTTTATGCTATTGAATTTTTCCGTACTAAAACATTTTTGCATCGTTATTGCATTCTATTACGCGTTGAATAATTAAAAACATTCGAATTTTTTCAACGCACTTCTTATATGATTGAAAATGATTCAATCTATTTAATTTGGTGTGTGAACTTCAAATAATTGAGGAGTCAATTAATTGGCGAATAATGTTAATTACAATCTGATGCAAATTCAAACAATTTACAACAAGACCTAAATATTTAATTTTTAATTAATTTTTCGAATGTATATTCATCGATCGATACTTCAAAAATGCACGATGAAACGTACCTGTGTTTATTTAAAAGTAATTGTTTAAATAAACTACATGAATTTTCTAGATGAAATCATTTGAATGACAGGTGCACGGCGCTTTTGATGTGAGTTCACCCTAAAAGTGGCAACGTCTCGTAAACGTGTTGACTTCTGTCACAACATGGCTGTTCCAATATTGTTTACTTTGCACGATCAGCTGCTCCAAAAACATTCCAATATTTTACAACACACGTGAAATGAAAAAACGATATCTATGATCTAAAGTAAAATATTAAAATTATTTTTTCTATAATAATGCCACTGACACTCACGAATGCAAGTGTGGTATTATCTCATCTACTAAAAATGAGCAATTTGGGACACTGGATTTTTTTTCTGAAATAAAATTAATCAAATAGCTTTAAAATTCTAATCAAATTTCAAGTAAATTTTACTTAAATCGCAGTGAAATTCAAAGTTTTTACATATTTCAAAAAGTGCAATACATATACTTGATTTCACAAAAAAAGTGTTTCTTTGTGAGAAAACATCAAACTGTAGAGATTGGAACTTAGGTACGAGTTATTTTATTTATCTTAATTAGAAAATTTCACAAAATACTTGAATTTTCAGGTATTTATTGTTATAACAAGTATTAACAAATTATTGAATTATTTAGAAAAATGGCAGACTCTAATACTGACACTCTTAAAGAAACAAAGTTGAAATTTGCATTGCAAGTTGTGAAAGAACGCAGTAGAAAACTTCAAAGACAATTAGCAAATACAGAAGAAGAAAATAGCAAACTGCGTCAACTCAATGCACAAAATAATCAAATTATGTTGAAAAAATTAAACGAAGACGATAAACATGATGTTATTCGGGAGCAACAACAAGAAATTGAAGAATTGAAAAAACAAAAATCACAATTGCTATACCATTTGCTTATGGTTTCATCTGAGAATCAACAACTGTGGAAAACATTAACTAAAAATAATACAGCAATAGATGTATCAGCAATGCCGTCTCTTAATTTGAAAGAATTATCATATCCATCAAAAACTGATAAAAATAATTCATATTTGTCAGAGAAAAATGAAAAGGACTGTACTTTAGAGGAAATATCACTGCAATTATTTGATAGCATAATGATTGACAAAACTGATTTGAAACAGTTAAATAGCAAAATACTTGATCTTCAAAAAAAAGTAAAAGAAAATATTGATATTACTTGTACTGCAGATAATAATACATATTCACTTGAACAATTAACGCATCATGATAATAAACTGGTTCATATGAAAGAATTATTATTAGATGAGCAAAAAAAATTAAAACAAGCCCTACAGAATTTTTCTACAATTTCAGAAAAGAAAAATTTTTGTACCACATGCAAAAGTATCGATGATAAGTTAACTGATCAAACAGAAACTGATTTTGATGTGAAAACAAAAGAAGTACCTGATTATTCAAACGACTCATCTTCTGTACCAACAAAAGAAATTCCAGTTACTAAAGATGATAAAATTTGTCCCTTATGTGGGTATTTATTTGAACATTCAGTGCCTTTTGACATTTTTCATGAACATGTTATAGCTCATTTTACTGCAGATGGTTAGATCAGCTTGTATCATGTAAACCCTTATTTTAAACTATATAATATTGCAACTAAGCATGGCATTGATTTATGGTAAAAATTTCTTGCACTTCAAATGTATCAACTCATGAGGTATTATTATAATTATATAAGTTGTAATTTATTGTTAAAATTAATTAATGAAAGTTAATTATTTAGTATATTGCTATAATAATTAGTAAAAATGAAATAAAAATGACTGTTGAACTATGAACCAAGATTCATACTGTGATATGTAACATTAAAATATATAATGAAATTTGTATATGAAAGAAAAATAGAAGGTAAATGATATATAATAAATTTATAGTCACTTTCCAATGCACTTTATTTATTTTTTACATTTTCTACACATTTTCTTCTCTCATTATTATATATTGAAATTGAATTACGTAATTAATTTCTTATTTCATTCTAATAACTACTTTAAAATTACTTTTTTATTGAAACTATAATGAAAAAAATATAGTTGAATATTGTTAAAGATAGAGCTAACATTCTTCATAAATAGCTCTAATGCCCATTTCCCGAAAATTTGTTTTCCCGAATTAGGTTCGATTAGTATAGTTTCGATTGCATAAATACAAAAACGTATTAAAAAAATCTAATATAAATTTCTGATTCAGATAAGTTAAAAAATATCAATAAAAAATAAAAATAATTTAATTAGATACAGTCAATAACCTTTTGTATTGGTTGCTATAATATAAAACAAATAATTTTCATACTACCGAGGTCTCAATAAAAAGTTAAAAAAATGAAGACTTCGAAAAAAATGTTTTGTTGCGCTTATTATTCTAGGTGGAGGTTTAAATTATTTACATATAAGTCGTCGGAACCACTTAAAAAATTATTTAATTAATTTGACGCACAGAAATGTATGTGTTTTCAAAAAACTTCACAAATCTAGATTCATTAAATTTGAATATATAAAATTACATAAAAAATTTTAATTTGCAGAATCAAAAAGTAGTTTTTTACTGATTTTAACAGTTAATAAAAATGAATTACAATTATTCATAAGATTTTTAGCGAGGGTTTAATAATATGAAATAACAGAGGAAAGAAAATAATGGAGTCACGATGAAAAATGTTTATTTTTTAAATTATAAAAAAAATTTACTTTTTTACGAAGAACATGCGCTATCATACATTTTTACATTATAGTGATTAATATTGTACTATTTTTTTGCAGTGATCAACATCTTTTTTAACTTAATTAGAGTTTCCCAAGAATTATTTTCTCATTCTATTATTTTCTGAATTCATAAAATTTTTTGTACAATACTTCATGAAAACCTATAGAGCTTAACTCATCGAGTGTCAGGATGGCCGAGCGGTCTAAGGCGCCAGACTCAAGATTAATCATCTTCTCGATTTTCGGATCGAGCATATGGGCGTTCTGGTCCTCTCTGAGGGCGTGGGTTCGAATCCCACTTCTGACAAACTTTTTGCCTCCAAATTTGTGTTAATTACTTATTAAACCATTTTAATTTATTTTAAATTTAGAGACTTTGGCGAAAATATTGTGGAATGAATGAAATTCAATTCGTTCAATAATTATTTTCGTTTTAAAAAAGGCTGAAGAGAAATTTCATTTGCTTAATTCATTTGCTCTATTTGAAACATCCAAATTAAATAAATAATTATCGTAGCCATTATCTGAAATTAAACAATATATCGATTTATTCAATAGTTTTATAACAAATGGCTCCTCTATTTGAAAGTATTGTAAATAATTACGTTTTTGAAACACTTAAAATCCAAGGAAAAGAGACCGTATAGTGAAATAGATAATTTTTTCTGGTACCAATTCTCAAACACTTGAGTACACTGCAGGAGAATAAAATAAACATTTTCTTTTTTCCTTACTTTTTTCGATTTATAAATTTTATTATAGTACCTATACGTAATTTTTCACTTACCTTTTTGTTTTTGATTTGGCTATTAGATTGAGTGCAGTATTTGCGATGAGCAATGTGATATGTTTTCTCAGCCTAGAAACAATCGTAAAAAAACATGAACCAACCCAATCTAATTTTCAATCATACCATATTTTAATAATCAAGCATGAAATTAAAATTTAATTATCAAGAAAAATATTTAATCAAATACTTGCTTCGCAAGAAACTGCATCCGGTAGAGCACATATTAAGAATAAAATTACCATTTTTACGGATAGCCAAAAGAGAATGGAACCAAAATCAACAAAGTCGATGATACGCCATGTCTCTTCAAATTTGAAATAAAGATTAATTCGGTAAATTGAAACAGAAACTTGTATGAATTCATCGAGCAAATCGCATAGTATTATGAAACTGAAAAATCTTGCCGACTTTTCTGTAAGTCCACAAAGATCTACATGCAGCCTAATAATTTCTGAGAATGTGAATTGTTATAATTCAGAATCGTATAATTAAATTATTGAAAACATATTACCAACAATATTTTCATTATCTTCAGAAATATTCAACAACCATCGATTAATTTCCGAGAAAGAATTTTTAATAAAGTGTAACTCTTCGAAAAATACAAGTAAAACGCATAGTCTCAAACCGGTAAAAATATGATAAAGTATGTACAAGCATAATTTTCCCGGTTTAACTAATCTGGTGAATGCGAATCGGAGGTGATCTAATATAACAAGTAATGAATAAAAAGATATAAATATTGATAATTTTAATCCTAATGATATTATCTTTGATGGTAAACAATCAGCACTTTCTTTCATTGTAAATTTTTTCAAACAAAACTCAACCATTTTATAGTCGCTGTAAATCTCTAATAAAAATCTTTGTTCGAATCCAATTTTCAAAATAGCCCAAACAATTGTTAGAACTCGAAAAATCGACGATATTACATCAACAACTACTCCGACTATTGTTTCTTTTGGCAAAACTAATAAAAATCTTTCAGAATAAGCAATAACATAAATCCATACGAATGTGATAGCCAATGAACAATTAATAAATAATCCAAAAAGTGAAAAATGAGGCTTTCCTTCTACGGATAAAGAAAATGGGCACAATCCGAATATTTTTAAATAGTAGTATAGCAGATGATGTTTTTTGTATTTATTTTCCATTCTAATGAGGAAAATCGGTAAAGGTATTGCAATACTATATTTTTCAATTATTGTAACTTGTTTAACACACGAATAAAATTAATTCAATACAATGTCTCACCATTGTTTTTTTATCTATATAAAGATTGTTCAGATACATACCTTTTTTCAAAATTTACATTTTAATGTCTATGATTACACGGCGATTACTGAAAAGTCATTAATGTAAATGGACTTTTTATGCTCATCATCGTGAAAGATTATCGACCGTAGGTGATAGTAATTTGCCGTAAAATAGAACCGTACTGACACAATTTTAACTTTATTAGAAATGAATAATATTTATTTATGAATTTCACTTGACTATATTAATTTCTTTTTATTTATCGATTATTTAATTAATTTGTCCTGCAGTTAGCTCTATTTATAAGAGTAGTTCAATGAAATGTAATTGACTATATAGTATCGATCTCAAATCCTACGCCTTTTCTGTAGACTTATTGTTAATACCTAATATTCTTAACTGCATTTTGAATATTTATTTTTATAGAAATCTGATTGTTTAAACTAACATTTCGACTTGTTCATTCGAATTTATTCCCGCCTCGACTACACCTGCCAAGTTGTTGGCGTTTGAAAATGTTTATATCCTATATAGTGCAGTCAGTATAGTCCGAAGAAGTTGTACAAAACGCGCGAGTGCTCGATCGCATTCTTATTACGCTCCGCAAGTGCAAGTTTTAAGTGCAACTGCTTGCCAAAGTAAAAAAATCTCCATGCTGTATTTTTCATTTAGTTGGCTATTGTGCTGTACACAACAAAGTTCGCGGTACAAAACATTGGCATAGAAATATAGTTAGAATATTTAGCCAATTAATTAGTTTACTCGCATTGTAAATAAATAGTTGTCTATATAATCACTGGTCAATCATGTACGCCAACGAGGGTAAGTTTAGAAAAAAAAGTTTATCGTAGCATATAGCGTGAAAAAGCTACTCAATTCTTTAAATATCTAAGCCAAATGTGTGCCAAGTTTCATATTATACTTGCATGACTTCTCACTTGGCCCAGATGCACCGGTCGAATATATATACCTAATCAGCGCTCACACTTACGTTTCGATCTTTGATCGTTACACAGACAAAAAATACGAAATGTTTATAAAAAAAAATGGCGAATCGATCCGTATCAGATGTCGAGATCGAAGGCGCCGACGAGGAGATATCGTCGCGGGTCTGGCAGGAGGCCTGCTGGATCGTGATCAACGCCTACTTCGACGAGAAGGGCCTGGTGCGCCAGCAGCTCGACAGCTTCGACGAGTTCATCGAGATGTCCGTGCAGAGGATCGTCGAGGAGTCGCCGGCCATCGAGATCGAGGCCGAGACGCAGTACCTCGACGGCCAGCTGGACGCGGCCTGCAAGCATCTGGTCAAGTTCGAGCAGATCTACCTGTCGAAGCCGACGCACTGGGAGAAGGACGGGGCCCCGGCGCCGATGATGCCCAACGAGGCGAGGCTGCGGAATCTGACCTACGCCGCGCCGCTCTACGTCGACGTCACCAAGAGCATCGTGAAGAAGGAGCCCGACGAAGGACCCGCCAGTGGGTTTCGACAATTCCTTTTATTTTTTCTACTATCGCGTTATAAGTGTCATTTTCGACACTCCGTTGAAACGTAAACAAAATACAGTTCTAGCCGAAACGCAGCATCAGAAGACGGTCATTGGCAAGATTCCAATAATGCTGCGCTCCAAATATTGCTTTCTCGCCGGTCTATCGGACCGCGACCTCACCGAGCTCAACGAGTGCCCGCTCGATCCCGGCGGATACTTCATTATCAATGGATCGGAAAAGGTTTTTCTTTTTCAATTTCCATCCTTGATTGATTAAATCAAAATTATAAAATATAATAATAATTAATCAATATAGGTGCTGATAGCGCAAGAGAAAATGGCAACGAACACGGTATTCGTGTTCGGAATCCGAAGCGGCAAGTACGCCTACAAGACTGAAATACGATCGTGCTTGGAGCACAGCTCGCGTCCAGTATCGACTTTATGGATCAATATGATGTCCAAGAGCAGCTCGGTAAGTCGAATAACGACGGCGAACAATATAACGTGCGATAAATGATAATATTTGTCATACGACACGACACAATCGACACAGTCGATGAAAAAATCGGTCGTCGGGCAGCGCGTCGTCGCGATCCTACCCTACATCCGCGAGGAGATACCCATCATGATCGCGTTCCGTGCGCTGGGCTTCGTGGCGGATCGCGACATACTCGAGCACATCATCTACGAGTTCGACGATCTCGAGATGACGGAGATGCTGAAGGCCTCCCTCGACGAGGCCTTCGTCATTCAGGAGCAGGACGTGGCGCTGAACTTCATCGGGACGAGGGGCACCAAGCCGGGCGTGCCCAAGACCAAGAGGATCAAGTACGCCAAGGAGATACTGCAGAAGGAGACACTGCCGCACGTCGGCGTGAGCGACTACTGCGAGACCAAGAAGGCCTACTTTCTCGGCTACATGGTGCACAGGCTGCTCGTCGCGGCCCTCGGTCGGCGCGAATTAGGTACTGTATTACCCCTAATCAATTCATTATATCGACTTCGTGTTATACGATATCGATTCTGCCTGTAGACGATCGAGACCACTACGGAAACAAGCGACTGGACTTGGCCGGGCCTCTGCTGGCCTTTCTGTTTCGCGGATTGTTCAAGACCCTCGCGAAGGAGGTGAAGATGTACGCGAAAAAGTTCGTCGACAGGGGAAAGGACTTCAACTTGGAGCTGGCGATCAAGACCAAAACGATAACCGACGGCCTGAGGTACTCTTTGGCCACCGGCAATTGGGGCGATCAAAAGAAAGCTCATCTGGCCAGAGCTGGAGTTTCTCAAGTTTTAAATAGGTTTGTTACAAAATCCTCACGTTGGTTCACTGACATAAACATTAATTGTTCATCAAACATGACATCGACGTTTGTTTACTTATATAGAACTATTTTGACTTTGCCACTTGTAGATGTAGTAGTAGTAGGTTTATTGGCTTCAATATATATTACATAGCCACGTTTAACCACTTGTAGATATATAGATACAGAGGTACTCGTAAAAAAAATAAAAATCAATAAAAACATTAATTTTCAACCGAAATATTTAAATTTGAGTATACAATTAAATCATTTTCATCCATTTCTCTGAACTAAATATTAGGTATTTTTATGCACTTTTTGTGCATTCTATGAAAAAACAATGAATCAGCACTCATACATTAATTTTTCCCAAAGTTTAAAGTCAAAGTACTTAGAAAAAACTTGAGTATCAGTACTTTTATTATTATATCCGATTTCACATTATACTTGAATAGTTTAAATTTATTGTTGTGTCGACAAAAAAAAATCATGACCATTAAACGTATTCGCCGTTGCAGATTAACGTTTACCTCGACCCTGTCGCACTTGAGGCGCGTCAATTCGCCGATCGGCAGGGACGGCAAACTGGCTCGGCCGCGACAGCTGCACAACACCCTGTGGGGCATGCTGTGCCCGGCGGAGACGCCCGAGGGCCAGGCCGTCGGCCTCGTCAAAAATCTCGCCCTCATGGCCTACATAAGCGTCGGCTCGCAGCCCCTGCCGATCCTCGAGTTTCTCGAGGAGTGGTCCATGGAGAATCTCGAGGAGATAGCGCCGAGCGTCATCTCCGAGGCCAGCAAGATCTTCGTCAACGGCTGCTGGGTGGGCATCCATCGCGATCCCGAGCAGCTCATGACGACTCTCAGGTACAAATCTCAGTATGCAATTGTGACGTTTTCACTCGCGTAAAACTTGTTCGTATTCATTTGTAGAAAGCTCAGAAGGCAAATGGACGTGATTGTATCGGAAGTGTCGATAACTCGGGATATCAGAGATCGAGAGATCAGAATTCATACGGACGCTGGAAGAATCAGTCGGCCTCTATTAATCGTAGAAAATCAGAAATTGCTACTTAAAAAGTACCATATAAACATGTTGAAGAAATTCGAGTACAGATGCGATGGGTAAGTGCGACCTAAGCCGATCGACTCGACTGGAAATATGAATAATTTTTTTTTTGTACACAGATGGCAAGAACTGGTGAGCAGCGGCGTCGTCGAGTACATCGACTGCCTCGAGGAGGAGACGGCGATGATCGCCATGTCGCCGGAGGACCTGAGGCAGGAGAGATCGTACGCCTACTGCACGAGCCACACGCACTGCGAGATTCATCCGGCCATGATTCTGGGCGTCTGCGCCTCCATCATTCCCTTCCCGGATCACAATCAGAGTCCTCGAAATACTTATCAGGTATTTATTTTTATAAATTTGCTTTTCAACTCATTGGACTGAATTAAATTCGGTCGCAGAGCGCCATGGGCAAACAGGCGATGGGCGTGTACATAACGAATTTCCACGTGCGCATGGACACTCTGGCCCACGTTCTCTATTATCCTCACAAGCCGCTCGTGACGACGAGGTCCATGGAGTATCTTCGATTTCGCGAGCTGCCCGCGGGCATCAACAGCATAGTGGCCATCCTCTGCTACACGGGCTACAATCAGGAGGACAGCATCATTTTGAACGCGAGCGCGGTCGAGCGCGGCTTCTTCCGCTCCGTCTTTTATCGCTCGTACAAGGACTCGGAGGCGAAGAGAATGGCCGATCAGGAGGAGCAGTTCGAGAGGCCGAATCGGATGACCTGTCAGGGCATGAGGAACGCCATTTACGACAAGCTCGACGACGACGGCATCATATCGCCCGGCTTGAGGGTTTCCGGAGACGACGTCATCATCGGCAAGACTATGATGTTGGCCTCGGACGACGACGAGGTATAATTAGCTAACTTTTTTCGTCTTTCGTTATATAGTGCTCCATAAATTCGAAATATTTTGCAGTTGGAAAGCTCGATGAAGCGCTACACCAAGAGAGACGCCTCGACTTTTCTGCGCAACAGCGAAACCGGCATAGTCGACCAAGTCATGCTGACCCTCGACAACGACGGATATAAATTTTGCAAGATTCGCGTACGCAGCGTCCGAATCCCTCAAATCGGTGACAAGTTCGCCTCTCGACACGGTCAAAAAGGTAAAATTAAAAAATAAATTATGCAGCTCGGCATTCATATTCAACACGTACCTTTGCCTACAGGAACATGCGGAATCCTCTACCGTCAAGAGGACATGCCGTTCACGAGCGAGGGCATAACTCCGGACGTGATCATCAATCCGCACGCCATCCCGTCGCGCATGACGATCGGCCATCTGATCGAGTGCATCCAGGGCAAGGTGTCGGCCAACAAGGGCGAGATCGGCGACGCTACGCCCTTCAACGACGCCGTCAACGTCCAGAAGATCTCGAGCTTGCTCATGGAGTACGGCTACCAGTTGAGGGGCAACGAGGTCATGTACAACGGCCACACCGGCCGCAAGATCAACGCCCAGGTGTTCCTGGGACCGACCTACTATCAGAGGCTCAAGCACATGGTCGACGACAAGATACACAGCAGAGCCAGAGGACCGGTACAGATTCTCGTCAGGCAGCCTCTCGAGGGTAGAGCGAGGTAAGTATTACGATAAAAAAAAAACAATTTAGCGGGTTTACAATTGTTCTTCTTTGATTGATTAAGGGACGGCGGCCTGCGTTTCGGAGAGATGGAGCGCGACTGTCAGATCAGCCACGGAGCGGCGCAATTTTTGCGAGAACGACTCTTCGAGGTGTCGGACCCTTACAGAATACACGTGTGCAATTATTGCGGCCTCATTGCCATAGCCAATCTCAGAAATAATACCTTCGAGTGCAAGGGTTGTAGAAATAAGACACAAATATCCCAAGTCAGATTGCCCTACGCCGCCAAGCTTTTGTTCCAAGAGCTCATGTCTATGAACATAGCGCCTCGACTCATGACGCAGTGACTTTTTTCTCACTTTGAAAACGAATTAGATCGTCATGCTCGAGGTCTGGAAGAAAAGTAACACTAGTAGAGTAAGGTAATATTAAATTATGCTCATTAATTTTGAGCCTAGAGATCGCTTTAGTCGATTAATAATTGTTTCTCAGCTAAATTTTATTGGGATAGACAATGATCGCAGCAGAAAAAAAATGAATTTTTCATTTTTTTAATTTTCTGAATGATGACAGATAATCGATCGATTTATATGTTTGATTTGATGATGCAATCATTTGTTGAAATTTCAAAAATCGTTACATTCCCAAATAAATGCTCTTTTATCATTGAATAAGCAGCATATTGATCGTTAATCCTCTTCAAGTTATAGTTTAAGAATCAAAATATTGTGAAATATGTTAAAGCTTCCTTAAGTTCAGAAGTAATCTCAATTAATTTTTAATTGATAAAAGAAAGTCCAGGAAGGATCAAATAAAATCAGCTAGTAGAACTATGAACAAGCAAATATCATTGATTAATTCATTTTTAATGATTAAAAGTAAAAACCAAATTCCATAAATCATGAAAGCAGTAATATTAATACATAGAAATATACAATTATGTACAGATATAATAACTTAATTACTCATTTATCTTTACAGCTGTAGCATGATACTAAAATTCATTGAAAAGCGTCATGGTTAGATTGTATTGAAAAGATAACTTTTACGAAATTTATAAATAACCAATAAGCTCATTTTACACGAAAATAGTTGTATTTCGATTCAGGATTTTGACGATTAATACAAGAATTTTTCCGACTAGTATCAACATATTAAAATATACATCTTTTAAAAATATTTACAATACATATTTGATCAATAAGATCAATTAAACTAGTTTCTTAGAAACTAATAAAAATTTATTTTTAAAAGTATTATGAGTTATTTGTTTTTTCAACGTAACATACATCTAATAAACAAAACTTAGCTCTACAAATTGGACAAGTACACTTTGAAGATAGCCAAGTTTCAGGTGCGGTTTGATTCTGTCTAGATGCAAACCTAGAAATATAAGTTCAAACAATTACTTTATAAATTGAATAAAATTACAAAGTATTTATAAGATATAAAAAGCTGAAGTAAAAGCAAAATTCTATAAAATAGTTTCTGGCAATTAAGACAGACATTTAAAACAATGGAAACGTTTAAAATTTCCTAATAAACTGCCTTATGTATATTTTTATTTAAAGTAAATAATTTAGCATACCATTTTGCTATGCACTCAACACAATACATTGGTCGACAGTAGCAGGCAATACAATTAGAATTAGGAGTTTGGTCTTGTGTTATACAAAGCTTGTTGAGTTTCACATTTGAAAGTGCTTGCATACACATCACACAGTGTTCTAGTTCCTAAAAATTTTAATATATTTGTAAGATTTTTGAAAACCACAAAATAAATAAAATAAAAAAACAATATCCTTACTTGACTAATAAAAACTTTAGGATTCTTGGCAATCTCTTCCTTAAAAGTATCAATAAACTTTTCTAATATAGTTTTGTGAAATACTATATTATCAAGAACAGTTATTGGTCTAATAATTCTATCTTGCAAATCTTTGAAATCTGCAGAGTTTAATCTAATGTCAAATTTTGTGGCATAGGGCCGGGCTGGAATTACCTGAAAAAAAAAAGATTTGTTTTCATTTAATTTCAATTTTGTACATTAAAATCAATAAAATCAACAGATAGACTCACTTCTATGTTAACAAATTGAATTTCTCCTTTAGTGCTTGCTGATGGGGCATGTGTATCAGTTTTATTGACAACAAGTGATGTATCACTTTGATGAGCAAAATGTAAATTATAAGGAGATATTTTTATGATCCAGTTTTCTGTAACGACTACTTTCGTTACCTTATTTGTTTCAATTGTGTATTTGTCAATTCTGTAATAATCATTAGTTTTTTTAGATATACATATGATCTTATCCTTCCTTATGTTTAAAAACATATCTAAGTAACAATTCATTACCTTCGATACTCGGCGTTTATATCATTTGCAATAGATGAAAAAGTTGAGCTATCATTACAGTATACTAAAAGATTTTTCACGATTGGATGAGTTTTCCATTTACTGTTGTACCAATTTGAAATTTTAACCAATATCGATATTGTGTAAATTAATGAACATGTGAATAAAATCAGCGTCCAAAAACTTTCAGAGATTGAAAAATATTCATTGACATCATCAGATGGTATCAAAAATAGTCCCATAAAATATACTGTAAATAAAATAAAAATTGTATAACATTAAAAAATAACTAATAATATTAAAACACTGGTAATCTTCAAAAATTGTACATAAAAAAAATTTAATAAATGATGTAAACTTACGTAAAGGCAACAATGAATGTATCATCAAAGTAATACAACTTCTTCTGATGTGATATTGAATAAATTCATTACTTTCGCTACCCAAAGCTCCAGAAAGGAGCGTCTTTATCGTTAATCCAGCCTCTTCACATTCAGTAGGAGGATAAACAATACAAAACGAAATCAAAAAGTATGCTACAGAGTAAGTAATGATGGAAGACAACATTTTCTATAAATTTTTCTTATCTAACTCTTTTTACTAATAATGCTGTACAGATTGAGTGATATTTGACACCTCTAGTCAATGATTTAAATAAAATGTAACATATTTAAGTACTCAAGTGTTTAAAACATCTTGTCAAAATTATAAACTTAATAGAGTTTGAAAAATATTACACATCCGCTCTTTTTATTGAAGAGATAAAATAAAATTATCACACTATTCGATGTCAGATGCTTGTCTATTAAAACAAGTGAATATTTTCGAAAAAAATTCAATTCACAAGAGACACTATCACACACGCGAGAGATAGAAAAGTTGTTTTCACTGCGAGAAAAAAATATCGAACGAAACGTGTCAGAATAAGTTATTCTAGCAGTAACCAGATGGCGGTAACATCGCTAATTTGAGTACGAAAATTTATGCTCACACAAAAGTATTAGTTTATAATCGAAAAAGTTATTGCTAAATATTTATTATTTATATGTAGCACTCAATGAATGTATACAACCACGACCATTATTTAAATTAAAACTTAATAAAAAATAAAGACAGCAATTATTTAATGGCAAAATTTTTAATCCAGATTTATTTTCAGATTTGTCATTAGTTTTTTTCATATAATTAAAATGATGGACTTAGAGCAAGTACTTGTTACTGTTTACACATTTGAAATAAAATTTATTTTCTTAAAGTTAAACTTATGTAAAAACTTACTGCATAATTACAATTATTATGAATATAGATTTAAATCTAAAAAATGTTACATTGATCTCAGAACTTTTTCAAGCAATGCACATACATGATTGTTGTTACAAATGTATGTATACCTTTATATATAAAAAATATTTTCCTGAATTTCATGTAAATTATAATATGCATTATAATTATCAATACTAAATCAGTTAATAGGAAAAAATAATTCAACCGTTACGATGTTACTTCTTCAGTAGTTCCATCGAATTCCAATTTAACTTGGCACCCATCTTGTAACCCTTCAACATCCACTTCATTGGCAGGAGCATTCAGCATGTTCAATGTAACTTCAGTTGACTTTACCATCACACTTTGATTATTTGATGCTTGTTTGGGAGTCTGAATTTGTTGAACGTTTGTCTGTTGCTGAGGTGTTTGAGCATGTTGATTCACAACCTGTTGTGGTCTTACAGGTATTCCAGCTTCTTCATATGCTTTTTTCTTTAACGTCGTTCGAATTTGAGACCTATAACATAAAAATAGTTATAAGTAGATACAATTATTGACGAAGAAATTGAGATTAAGCTATTATATTTTTATTTAGAACTTACACAGTTCTTCTTTTGATGTGATCACTGATTTTGTTTAAATCCTCGCTAAAAGTTTCAACAGAACGCCGAAGCATCTCAATTTCTTCATCTGTCCATTTACTGTGAAAATCGAACCCAATTGTAAGTTAAAACTAATAGACCTTTAGTGAGGATGATTATTAATAAAAACAGTAGGAATATTTACCCTGAAGGAGAGTCTGATGTCTGATGCAACTCCATTGTCATTTCACCTAATTTGTTGAAAGCTGCACCAGCAGCGGTAAAAATTTTACCAACCTATAATACATTATCATGTCAAGTATAATTGTGAAAAAAAATTGAATTACTTTCTATTTCCTTAATGAAACGAAATTTTGTAAAAATGTGAACTATTGTAATTATCTGTCAGAAACATCTCAGAACTCTGAGTATATTGAACATAAACAACACTTTCAAATAATGCATCTAACCTCTCAAACTATTGGAAATGCATTCCAATCAAATATACAAAGGTTTAAAATAAAACTATACAATTGAACAACATTACACGAACCTTTTGTCCACTGTTCTCCATGTCAATGAAAATTGTGCACTTATGTTCACTTAAATTGTCAAAATCTTATAATTGAATTAAAACACTGACACAGCATAGACGAGAGCGTTAGGTCTGCGACAAGCGTTGCCGGCATATGAATGTTTTGGCGGGGTTATGTATATGGTTCTTTCTCCAGAAATGATATGGCACATGAGCACATGTCAATATGACATTTTCTTAAAGTAAATCACCTAAATTTAATTAAGGCAGAGTTATGGAGAATAAATAAGATGCAAACTAAAAATCAAGTGTCAGCTAAATAAATCACTCGTGCATATCTGGTGTAAAAAGGACGGAGTTTCTTCATTGTGTACGCGATAGTTTACGAGTAACAAAAGTACAGCGTAAAAAAATAGGCAGTCTTTATGGGGATCGATCAAGGGGTTACGCGTTCAAGATTCATCACAATTAGAATCATTACAATCTGCCTGTCCTGGAATTATCGTATTGTTTATTTTAATAGTACGTACTAGATGCTTTGGACATGTAAGTGCATACTTTGCACGGAGGCTCTCCTCGTTGAGGCGAAAGTTGCGAATAGTCGATTCGCCGAGACCATACTTTCTTCCAATTGAAGTAGGCGTTCCACCGTGATCTCGTAGTTCGTCCAATATGTCAATTTTTAGTTCGAGTTTGATCACTTTTTTGCGCTGCCCTTCGGGATCCATTTGTAAACAAAAAAAAAAACTACAAACGCTGTCTGGGTACAGGAAACGAGAGTGATTCTCGTCGCTCGAGCAACTGAGCAAGCACTGATCGCACTAGGTCAAAAAAGACGGTTACACTACTCGCTCACGTTTCACAGCACATCGTAACATAAGGCTATTTACAATGTTTACAATATAAATTTCGATCCGGAACAACCACAAATTTAAATTTAGAAAATGCAAGATAGATCGCCTCTTAAAAAAAATCCCTGCAAGTGAATGAGGGTCGGTGTCAATCCTGTCAAACTGCGAATAATTGAAATCGCTTTTAAAAGTCGTATTAAAGACACCGAATTGGAGTTACACAAAGTATTTCATAAGAGTTGATTAAAAATTACTATAAAATTGAAAGCACTATAAATTATCAATAAAAGTGGAAAAAATAATTAAAAATTCCACAAAGTTGAGTTTATTTGAAAACCAAAATACAATTTTTAAACAGGTGGCAGGTATTTCTTACTCGTCGAGGTTGACCCCATATATATCTGCTCTAATATTAATATAAAACGTGCTCTACCTTGTTTTTTTTTTGCCAAAGAAAAGAAATTGAGGGATATGATGACAATGAATTAATTTCAATGGTTATTTACTATGCCAATATTTTTTCTTTCAAGTCTTTAATTTACATCAACAATAATGACGTACACTCGCTCCATGCTTAGTGCTAGGCATAATCCTATTTAGTTTACAATTCGCTCCTTTTGTAAAGCAGCAACTTTCTTTGCCATATGTTCTCCTCGCTTTCGTAAAGTCGCTCGAACATGCACTGAACTATCATTATTCGCTCGATGTGCCAGACCATGTCGTCCTTCAATTTGAGCCCATCGAGCAGTGGAAAATCGCCGGCCTGGGCACGTTTGAGTCGTCTCGCGGCGTTCCGATAGCACTTCCAGGGCTGCGGCTCGATCAGCATCATGCGGCAGCGGCGCGACACGTCGCGGAGAAATCGCTCGAGACCGGCGTCGCCGTGATTCAGGTGGATCCACATCGTCACGGAGAAGCAAAACGTCACGTCGAATTCGTCCTGTGGCAATAGTTTTTATTTAGATTAAAAAATCTGAAATGTGGTTGAATTATTTTTACGTATGATAAATCAACTTACGACTTCATGTTTTTGGAGAAATGCCGCCAAGACGCTTTCACGCTCGACAGAAAAGAAGTCGAGGCATTGGAAGGATATGGAATCCGGTAGTGTGTTTAGCTCGCGTGCTCGTTCGATCAAAGTCGGATCGAGGTCGATGCCCAGTATTGCTATTTCCTTATCGGGAAACTTTTCGCTCAAACATTTGTGGAGCTCCACCGTCAAATTCTAAAAAAATTAAACAACAACATTAATTTTATCTTTTTTAACAATTATGACAAAAGATAAATACTTACCCCGGCGTTGCATCCAATGTCCAAAGCAACGAACTTTTTCCCGTCATTTTCAGTCGAGCTAAGCAAGTCCAGGGGAAGCTGCTGCACTCTCGCTTCGACCGAATGAAATTGATAATAGTTACAGAAATTACCGTAACGGCTGGCGCCCGGCTCATCTGCGCTGGGATGCAGTTTATCGTCGCTCATGATCAGAAATGTTAAAAATAGACACTTGCGCGGTGTAAAATTGATCTTTAATCAAATCTATGACCGTAAACTATATTGCACAAATTTAATTTGTTCAATCGATAATTTTTGAAACTCTGAGCTCCATTAAAAGCCCAAGGAGCTTACGTGTTAACTTAGTCTTCTTTGTAGTTCAAAGTTGAGTCTATACGAGACATTACCAGTTGTCATTTATACAAAAAAGTAAAAGAACTCGAAAGCCACGTGCTTCGGCGTATAATCTCTCTCAAGTCTCAACTGGCAGTAGCTGCTCTGCGTCGACGCGTGTTCGGTGCTGCCTCCTGGTAACGATACTCTCAATTATACAGCTCGGGTCCCCCTTTTCAAACCAACTTTATTATGATTATGGCGATATAATTACGTCAAAACAAGACGATCGAGATTTATGAATGCGAGAGCGATGGAGCAAAAATTGAAGTTCGATATCGTTACAAGTACGACCGGGTCGTGACGTTGCCGTCCGCGACCTACATTTTTTTTGTCGACGGCGACTTTCAATATCTCGAATGTTATATCGCCTTGGGGTCAAGGTTGATTCCTATGGTGATATACGCAGGGCTTCGTGTCCGCGACATTAATTATTCACCATCTGGGCCGCCCTTCGTTACCTTTTATTTTACAATATTTCAATTTCGCAATAATTTTTGAAGTAGTTCATTTCGCAACGCTTTTTGATATAATGCTATACATTTACATATGCTATACGCAGCTTCTCGAGACAATTGATCATTTTATTAGCATGGAGATATTTCGCAATTCTTTTTCCTCGAAATGTCTTCTTATTCTTTTTGTATTACTGAATATACCCGTATATAAAATTGGAGATGCTATAACAAGAGTACGAAACAAATATTTCGATTCTTTCCCGGATACGGCTCGTTTTAAAAGGCCAAATAGATCAGATTGTCGTCGTCGTTGTCTTTGGACACCCTCGTTCACCACCTAGGACGCAGAAAATCAACGCACAGAGTCTCACTTTTCCCTCGTTGCGATCTCGTTTCCGGGCCATTTTACAACGACATCAATGAAGATGTGTACATATAGTAACCGAAGCGCAAAACGCACGGCATGGAGTCTTTTCTTCACGCCTACGGAAGTTTTTTTTTTCAAAGCCGCATAGTAAGTCGATCGCCCTCGAATGACCGACTTTTCAATAATAACAACAAGAAAAGCATCCGGACATCCGAGCGAGATTCTTTTATTATTGCGCGAGATTTGCGGCGCTGTTTACGCCCATTTTCTCATTGATTTCATATTATTTGCCTTTTAAACGATCTTTAAATTAAATATACATGCAGCAGTCGGCCGCCCTTAATGGTAATATCGACGATAAATATCGATAAATAGAAAACCGATTGACAAAAGTTATGATATGTCGTGTAAGTATATACACAATGTCAATAATAACGAGGCCGAGAAAGCCAAACGGCGAACGCGGCACATCTGTTGCGGTTGCAGCTTATAATACGGTAAATTTTGCAGTACACGCGCGTTACGCAAACTGGACGCGTACACATGTACGATAATGAGCGCAAGAGTTGGTCAATCGTGATGATGTCTTCTCTCGGTCGCGAGTAACGCGGAGGGCAAAAGCTGCGAAACTCCGCGCGGTATTATACCATTGAAATGTGCAGCGCGTATAATTGGCAGATGCGACTAATACAATCAACGCTTATGTAGTGGCAGTCCGGCATATCCGATTTTTCAATTGCCGCCGCAAACGTTAATTAATTAATCGCGACGCGAGCTCGAGCCCGGCCGCGTGCGTTACCTCCCGCTGCTCTTATTTCAACTGCCCTCCCCGCCGGAGAAAGTAGATCACCCGCGTAAAATAATCGTACTCGATACAATATACGTAACGTACAGTTGTGCGAGTTATGCTCCATACGAAGAGTCGCGGCCTAACGCTGACGAAACGGGACTATGTACTCGCTGTAAACGGTAGCGCTCGACGAAAAAACGGAAATGACAGATGCACGCCGCCCGCGCGCGGTATATAAAAAAACTGACAGGCTTCCGTTTTAGCGCGAAAGTGCATGTGTCGTTTCTTTATTTTTCGCCCTCTTTCTTTCTCTCTCTCTCGTCACGCTGCGTTTACATCTCGACGCCCCTTACGAAAAGTAGGAAGAAGGCTGATAAGAGCGGCCTCACCAACTATTACAAATTACGATTGCTGCGATGTGGTGATGGTGGTGGTGGAAGGGAACGCGCACACAGTACAACAACGCGCGTATCATCAGAGAGTCGGAGGCAAGCGGCAGCAGCAGCAGCGAGTATAATGCGAAGTAGCACCACGGGTATAGCAACAATATTATTATTTGACTTTAGCCCGCAGCGAAGTTGGGCCGCGTGTATCGTCCGACAAGCGCACGTAATACATACCGAATGTGCAAATGGCTATAACGAGTTACCGATTTCCGTTGCAGATCGGTATATAGCGAAAAGCCTACGTACATATGGAATGGAGCATCATTCGTTCGTATCATTTCGTATAGCTGGTTTTTCGTATTTAGACATAGAATAGCGCGCCTTTCTTCTGCTGCTGCGGCTTCTGCCTAAAAGTATATACATTTTCGAACGTACGATTGTATTGTGTACCAGCTAAATTTTACAAAAGCAGCTTGAACGAATACCTTAATTCGATGGCACCATAAGATGTATCGCGAAGAGATTGACGAGCGCGTGTTTACAGCGCCGTCGCGTATATCGGGTACAGCAATGTACATCGTGGTCAACGAGTGCCTATAATGTACTCTCGAGCTATATACAAGCGCACATATGAGTAAATCTCGTGAAATTTTAATATTTGTGTCAACCCCACAATATTCATATGAAAACCTAAAAATTACCATTCCTCGCATTGTTTATGTTAAGTTTTCAACTTTTTCTTTTCTTGAGAACAACTTCCAGTGGGATCCAAACTTGAATTCATACAAAAAAATGCATTTTACGGCGTTTTCTATGCGTTTTGAAATTCAACGC
>CACVKI010139212.1:0-10883 GCA_902732785.1 Trichogramma evanescens
CTGCTTCCAACCATTGTTTCCTTAATTCAGGGTCTTTTGGGAATTAAAATTTTTTTCCCTTACAATTTTTAACACTACAGTTCATTATTATTATTATTTATTTCATATTTATATTTTTATTCAGAAAGAACTGTCAATGAAGCGCACGGAAAAATATCTACTGCTATCGAGATCGCCGGCGCCCGGGCCCCGGACGCCCGGTCACGAAAATCATGCTTCTGCGCATGACTTGACCTCCGACGCTGCTGTCATCTCGCGGCCGAATTTTGGCCATATTGCCTAATATAAGTGCACACCCGTTCCGCACTGTGGCGCGCATCGCACCTTGTTTACACGAGCACTTAACTCATGTCGTAATTATCACTTGGCCGTGTCAACCCCCGCCTAAGCTTTCGTGCATACACTCCCGCGTGCACGGGTCAGGTATGTCTAGGCTCTCGTTGCAGCTCTCGTCGCGCGCATTATCGCGCGTATCGTAGTGACTCCTTTAATCGCAATTACAGTCACTCATAGCTCGTACTTTTTTTCTCCTATAGTAATTTAATCTCGCGCGTAACACCAATATAAGTTATGTGATAATATAAAGAGACGCAATTTTTCGTCGTCCCTAAATGAGCGTCTCCTCGGAGGACTGCTCGGAGCGTCTCAAGCACGGCGACGTCTTTGTCTTGCTCGTCTGCGTCACTATCGTCGAGTAGCGTATCGACGGCATGGTGGCCGATCTGCGGGGCCCGCTCGGCTCGTAACTGCCCGGCCCGTACAGAAAGCTGCTGCCGACGGCGCAGTCGTCGTCGCTCGCGAAGCCGTAAGCCGCGGGCGGCACGTAGCGCATATCGTCGGACAATAATCGGGAGCTGAGTCATGATCGCTGTCAGCCCCCGGACTGCTGGTCTCAGCAGGAGATCTCCTCCGTGTCGACCGCCGGTTTCTTTCTCTGTGGCTGGCCGTCGGACTTGTTGTCGGGAGCATGAGTCGCTTCGGTCGCCGTCGCCGAGCTGGTTTTGCAGAGTATACTCGGATCGAGGCTCATCGTGGTCTTGAGGGTGCTGCGCTTGATCAGGCCGTTGACATTGTCCAGGGTGGCGATCTCGTTGCCGTTGTCCGGCTGCACCGGTGGATTGCGATCGACGGGGGTCGCCAGCACTCCGGTGTCGGGTCCCGAAGAGGCCTCGTCACCCGGCGACGTTGTTGTCTCGGTGCAGCTGTCGTTGCCGTTCTTGGCAGCGGATTTGGCGATGTCTAGGCCCCCGGGCGCCACTGGTGCGTTGGCGTTTGGCTCCTTCGAGTGAAAAGGACATAATTAACGATCGAATTCGGTTAAAAGGTTCAAGTTAATTTAATAAACAGCAGGATTTGGACTGGATTCTACGGGTTCAATGTGAATTTTCATAATGATTCACATGTGTTCACTTCTAGATTTTGGCGCGTATTTTGAAGGGTACTACTGTATGGATTTATGTATCACTGTTTAAAAAAATCTTGAATTATTTTTAGATTTAATATAAAATTAGATATAAAAATAACTGATAATGAATTTTATTTAAGATACTCCTATTCTATGAAATCTTTATTGAAAGTTAATGCGAAAGTACTAATTTTTTTCACTCAAACAGCCAAGAAAATGCATGAAAATGTAATCGTATTCATTACTTTCAATGCAAAATTGAACAAAATTATTTGAACATTTTGATTGAAAATAAATTTTTCAGTAGATTTTTTTTTTTCGTTCAACGATTATTAATGCCAGCCTTCGCCACTAGATGGAAAATATCTTTATCTTTAAATCTGCAAGTGGTAAAGTGAAAATAATTTTATAAATCAAAACGCAGGTAAGGTGAAAATAATTCCAAAACTGTACTGTTATTTTATACGCGAAGAAAAAACCTACTCCACTTTTATATCAATTTTAATGCTAATATTTGGTCGTGAATTCACACGCTGAAATTCGGCTGTTTATTTTAAACGGGATCACGATGTAGATCTGGGCTCGTCGCTCTTACCTGGTTGTCGAGTTGAGAGTCACGATAATCCGATTCTTGAGGTGGCGACGGGTCGTTGCAGTTCTCCTGGTCGGGATTCGTCGCGCCGTGCTTCAGCGACGAGTACACGATCTCGGGCTGCGTCGATATGCGATACGTCGTGGGCCGGAAGCGTGGCTGCATGTAGCCGCAGCCGTCCAGCTGATGGCACGATATTTTTTACATGATTTTTATAATGATAAAAAAAAAGTAAATGAAAAAATTCGTCAACCTACCCCCGGATGGACGTTTATGCACTCGGTCTCGGGATCGGGCCTGACCACCGTGATCTCCCTGTCGCCGATCGGCAGCAGATCGAAATTCGGCGTCGGCATGTTGACCACGTCCGGGTCCTGCAGGCAGTAATCGATCCTCTCGACGATCGTGGTGAAGCTCGGGCGCTTGTCAGGCGCCGAGTGCCAGCACTGGGCCATCACGGCGTACACGGGATCCGGACAGCCGGCGGGCTTCTCCAGCCGACTGCCGTTCGTCACCATGGACATGACCTCGAGATTGGAGCAGCCCGTGTAGGGCATGTAGCCGAACGACATGATCTCCCAGCAGGTGACGCCGAACGCCCAGACGTCGGTCTTGGTGGTGAATATGCCGTCGAGGAAGCTCTCGGGCGGCATCCACTTGATGGGCAGCATGGCCTTGCCGCCCTTGCGATAGTAGTCGCTGCGATAGATGTCGCGCGCCATGCCGAAGTCGGCGATCTTGACGCAGCGGCCCGGTCCCTTGCAGGTGAGGAGGCAGTTGCGCGCCGCTATGTCGCGATGTATGAAGCGCGCGTCCTCCATGTACTTGCAGCCCTTGGCCACGTCGTAGGCGCAATTGATGAGGTCGCGCATCGTCAGGCTGGTGGGCCGGTCCTGGCGCGGTCGCTCCTCCCGCAGGAAGAACTTGAGATCGCCGCCGCCCAGGAGCTCGAGCACGATGAAGCGCGGATGCTTGTCGAACGAGACCCCGATGAAGTGCACGACGTTCGGATGGTCGAACTTGCTCATGATCAGGGCCTCCATCATGAAGTCGGCCTCGGCCGAGGGGCTCGACGCCACGGGCAGGGTCTTGACGGCGACCGGGTGCTCCTCGCCCCGCCGGTACTTGTAGATGCCTTGGAACACCTCACCGAAGGCGCCTTGGCCGAGTGGTCTGGACGATCGACAATGACAGGCGTTAATTCAATTTCATAGTTCGTCGATCCGATACAGGCCATACATAATGCATTCGAGTTTCTATACGACGAACTTACTTGACCAGCGTGATGTTGTCGCGCGGTATCTGCGGCAGATCCTTGAAGCTGTACAAGTTGCCGGCGAACTCGTAGTTGGGATTGAACTCGGTCATCATGTTGTCCGAGACGACGCGCAGGGCCGTGAGCTCGGTGCCGAACATGCCCTGGCGCCGGCGCTGCATCGCTTTCCGATTCTGATAGCGGTGGTCTGTAATACGATATATATCACGTCCGTATAATGGGAAAAGTTAGGTCAAACTCGGAGAGAGAGAGAGCTCGAAACGCATTTATCAAAGCTCTAGGTGGGGGCGTATATATAACGCTACTTACAGAGTAGGAAAAACAGTCCGCTGCAAGCCAGGACCGAGCCGATGCTGACGACTATCAGAATGATGAAGATGGTCGTGTGCACCGAGTCCGCCTCGCTCATCACTAATTAAAAGTTTTTTATTATCATTATTATTACTTTTACACTGCCTAAATTGTAATAACTATATGAATATCTATAAGTACACACCAACACAGGCCTTCCCGTCGCTCGCCAACTGCCAGCCGAACGGGCAGAGGCAGCGCGTCTCGCTGAGATGCTGATCGACGACGACGCAGCGAAAGTCGCAGCCGCAGCCGCTTATCGCCGGTATCACGTAGGCCCGGCCGGGGCCCGGATTGAATCGCTCCTCGTAGACGGCGTGCAGCAGCTCGGGACTGGCGTACGAGTAGCCGCCCACGCCGTTGCCCGAGCTCAGCGCGCCCGTGTCGCCGCCTGCGTGCAGCAATTTCAATGGATTGTTTAAATATCTATGTTCATTTTTGCATAATTTGTCTATTTTTGAATTCGATGAGTAGAATAGTGTCATTTACTTTTCGATACAAGAATTCCTCGTCCTTATCGGGATAATATTATACGAATATTTCGATGATCGCATGACACATGTCAAAAAGTCAAAGTTGACGTGAAATGCAGCGAGCGAAGTCGGACAAATATTTTCCCGATAAACCAAAGGAGTATAATACATTAAAGTATATAAATACAAAATGTGCGTACAGAGAGCAATGCATCGCATTTTATATAACATAATACGGTATATACACAGTGGGTGCGGGATGTGCACCTGAGGATCAACTCTCGCGCGCGCGCGCGCGTGTCGATGGAAAAACAACGAGCTCGATAAAACTTTGTGTATATACATTATACGCTGCAAGCACCGCGCGCGGAGCTTTTCGAGCGCGTCCCGCTTCTCTGTGTGTAGGCGTATATGTGTGTGTGTGCGTCTATATAATACAGAGAGATACTCGTGAGAGAGGCAATTTGTCGGAAACGATATAACGTGTATACGTTGTTGATGCTGTATATCGTTCGAGACGAATAAGCTCCACGCGCGTCCACGTGCGCACGAGAGCGTGAAAAAGTTTTGACGAATCATCGACTTTTATATACATATATCGTATACGAGAGGTTTTCAGCGATAGATATCAACGATCCCTCCTCCTCCTCCTTCTCATTCTCTCGTCGTTCTCTCATGATATAGCAATCTCGTGTGTATGCGTGCTCGCATCGGAATCAATCGCTCGTCGCGACTTTTGTACGTACATAGCGCGCTTTTACACGGATCGCGTGGCTCTCGATCGATCCCGTGCGTAAATAAGGTTCTGGGATTAACGAGAGGGGAAATTTCGCTCGACTTCGTTGCGTCGCGCGAAAATTGTATATGATATATGCTGTAAATTAATTCGCATAGTATAAAGTAGGTTTATATGCGCGCGGACACGGGTACTCAAATTCCGGACACGTCGTGTCGTACCTATACATACAAATGTATTATGCAAGCCTGTACGCGCGCACTTACCTCTGTAACCGCCGCCACCGCCGCCCGACAGACATCCGCCGCCTCCGCCGCCGTAGCCGCCGTTTCCGTGGCCCTTGTGATTGTTGCCGCAGCCGAGGCCGCCCACGCCGCCCCGCGTCAGGGCCATGCCGAAAGCCACTCGATTGCTCGCGTTCGACGACGTCGTCGTGTCCTCGTCCAGTAATCCGCCGCCGCCACCTGTGTGTGTGCATGTACGTGAGATACGACGATTTAGAACATATTGGCAATTGAGACATCGTGAAAATTCAATTATTATATATGGTCAATGTCGAATGATAGATGAGCTTTTCTTTGTTGCTTGATTAATCTTCTCAACTTATTTGTAGGTAAAGCAGCTTTCATGGGTAAATGAAAGTTTCCAAGATATATGTGCGGAATACGTCGTCGACTAGGCGCGCGCAAGTTTCAGCTCCTCAAACTTCATTTTTGCATGCGTACCCTTGGAAAAATAGTTGGCCATAACTTTTTTAAAACTGTGAATATGCCACGTATATATATCATGAGCACATCGACGTTTAAACTTTTACGTTTTCTTCCGTCGTTCGTTCTGCGCGCCAAGTTTTCAAAAGCTTGTCACGCGCAAAAACGACCGTAAAAAAAGCTCACGAGGCAATACCGCGCGCCTCATAGTACCAAGGAAAAGCTTTGGTTTTTTTTTTTTTTTTTGAAACAGCAATTCCAGAAGACGTCTTTCTTTCTCTCCTTTCGAGACGCGCATCGGGAAGCTTTCAAGCGGACATTTTTCTTAATTAAACATGAATTTACGCGCATCGTGGAAAAAGTAACTCATTTATATGTATATAAATATAATAATGCACGTGACTTGCGGCTAGCTAGTGGGGTTTTTTTCTTGAAACACGTACGTATGGATAAAGGAAAAATCCCAGACGCGACCAGAAGGCAAACAGATGGAGCTTATTTATTTCGTTTGAGTATGTATGCTATGGGATGTCCCTTATTTTCCAAATTGCACAGAACACGCTGCAGTGCTTTTAAAAGTTTAATATGGATTCAAAAAAACAAGCCACAGTTATGACTCTTTATATTATTTCATCACCCCTGTAATCCAGAAGGTCATGATTATTTTCCAAAAATAACTCCATCAAAATTTTGAAAAAAATTCACTAGTGTTCTTCAACTAATTTTTAAGATTATTTTTTTCTTTGCCTTTTTTCCTCCAAAGTCGTTCATATTTGACAAACCAATGGCTAATATCAATAACTTTTAGACTTAAAATATTAAGCGAAATTGTACTATCTGTAGCGGGAGGCATAAGGTACATCTATATATAACGCCCTAATACTTATAACTAGTATCAAAATGATATATGAATCGATTTTTTTATAATGGCTGATCTATGTATTTATATCTTAAAACTTCGTTTTTTCACGTTCGGAATTAATTATGATATCTAGCAGTAAAATCCGAAACTCACTGCTGACGAGTGCATTAATGGGTTTCTATCGTTTCACTTTTGCTTTCTTTTTACGTTACACAAACTTATTATGCATCATTAATTATTTAGCAATGAATGCTTCTTTTAAATAAAAATATCAAGATTAAAAAATTTTTTATTCAAAGTTCTGACGCAGCTCGTCACCGAAAGCGTGATGTAGGATTTTCTCGCATCAAAGTCAATTGTTTTTTTAGTACTTACTGACACCTTTTTATATATTTACGAATCAATCAAGCCATCATTTTTTTAGAGTAGAATTAGAATTATATACTATGTAAATTTATCGACGCGACTGCCGCAGTTATTTTACCAACATCTGTAGCTCCAATGTCTAATTGAACTTGATTTCTAATATTACAAGTGCTATATACTGTTATGCACTGTATTAGTGTGGGTTCAGAGATATAATTCTCCTTTATGGAAATGCTTTCTCCGCATACCTATCATCTATATATAGGTATCGCACGTTTGTGTAGTAAGCTAATTGTGCGCCTGAATGGATGAAACTTGCATTGCAATTTTGGTACGCTTAGTTTTAATGACACGCGAATGCTTCTATGTGTATCGCAGTATCCCAGCTATACTGCATACGTAACTGCGTATGACCAGTCGACGGTCCAGAGAGAAAGTATCGCTAAAGAGATATCACAAACGCGAGGTTACCTCGCTAATACTACAAGTAGTGCGTTCGGTCGCTAGCAAGGAGCTGAGTTCTTGCAGCCAGCAATATATGTTTACGGTTGTTTACAAATTGGTAAAGTCGAGGGGCATACTCGAAGCACATAACCTCAAATATTTTCTCAGTGCACATTTTGAAAATTTACACTGAATACGTACAATCGTGCGAGCGATGGAAAACAGACAGGACACGGTTAGGTATGTAAAATTTGTTATGCATGCCATGATATTTCTTGAATCGTTTTATCAATCATGACTATTATTCAAGGTGAAGGAAGAATCAAATACTTGGCCGAATGCAGATGATGTTTACATTTTAGATAAGTCAAAATACTGTGAAACCAAAAAATTTGAACCATTAACATTTCATAAATCAACGGTGAGTTCATTTATTTGACTTATATTCTTTTTTTTTACTATCATAAACGATAATACAATTTTAATTTTAGGCAAATCAAACGAATAAGGTTATGGCGTCACAGGAAGAGTTGAACGAAAAAATATGCATATACATAGATGTCGAATACAAAAATGTTAAATCTAAATTGATGTCTCATTCGATGAACATTTGCAAATCAGAGCATCAAAAATTTCAATCTATTGTGAAAATTGAAGACCAAATGCAAACTAATCACTCGAATAAAAATATATTCATTGATTTTGAGTGCACAAATGTTAAGCTTGAACCGTCGTGTCTATCGGCAAACATCTGCAAAACTGAGCATCAAAGTTATCCACCAATTGTGAAAGTAGAAAACCAGATTCAGACTAATTACTCAGATGATAAAGATCCGATAATTTTGATAAAAAAAGAATTTGTTTGTGACTGTCAATTTCCACTCAATATCCAATTAAAACGTGGAGAATGCAAGGATGTGAAAGCATTTGATAAAGGTACTCGAAACGAATTATTTTGTGATTCAAGTCAAAAACCATACGGAGGAGACCCGAATCTTAAAATAAATAGTAATGCACCACGTAAGAAAATTATATATGCGTGTGAAATTTGCTACAAATCATTTAGATGTCCGAGTAAGCTTAAACAGCACATTATGAAAGAGCATGATCGTAGTAAACCCTTCGAGTGTGAGATTTGTCACAAATCATTTGGACGAAACCGCATCCTCAAAAATCACATCAATTCAGTACATAATCGGAGCAAACCCTTCGAATGTAATATTTGTCACAAATCATTTGGCCAAAAATATAAACTCAATAGGCACATCAAAACAGTACACGATAAGAGAAAACCGTTTGAATGTGAGATTTGTCACAAGTCATTTGGACAAAAAAGTAGCCTCAAAACTCACATAAATGTAGTTCATGATCGGAGCAAATTCTTCGAATGTGATATTTGTCACAAATCATTTGGACGAAAAGATTCCTTCAAAATTCATGTGAATGCAGTACATATTCGGAACAAACTTTTCGAGTGTGATATTTGTCATAAATCATTTGCATACAAACATTACCTACAATCACACGTGAATGCAGTACATAATCGGATTAAACTCTTTAAGTGTGATATTTGTCAAAAATCATTTGGGCAAAAGGGTAACCTCAATAAACACATAAATGTAGTACATAATCGGAGCAAACCTTTCGAGTGTGACATTTGTCACAAGACATTTGGATATAAATCTCACCTCCAAATTCACACAAATACAGTACATGATTTTAGCAAACCCTTTGAATGTAAGATATGTCACAAATCATTTGGACGAAAAGATTCCCTCAAAATTCATGTGAATGCAGTACATAATCTTAGCAAACTCTTCGAGTGTGAGATTTGTCGCAAATCATTTGGATACCGGCATACATTAAAAGGTCATATAAATGCAGTACATAATCTGAGCAAACTCTTCGAGCGTGAGCCTTATCACTAATAATTTCGTCTTAACACTTTCTCAAAATTCACGTGAATGCAGTGCATAATCGAAGAAAACCCCACAAGTATAAAATTTGTCACAAACCATTTGGATTGAAAAGTAACTCAATAGACACATAGGTGCAGTATAGGATCGCAAAAAAACCCTTCGAATGTGAGTTTTGTCACAAATCATTTGGATGCAAATTTACCCTCAAACTCACGTTAAGGTACACAATCTTAGAAGCTAGAGACTCTGCGCAAAACATTTTAACCCAATGAAGAATTCTATACTCACGCGAGTGTGATTTGTAGTTTTGGAAATTCTCTAACATGAATATTCTTTAATTTGTTAAAAGTAATAAAATTTTTCAAACTATAATTCGTTATGTCATGACTGTAATAAAACCTTTTACTGACATCCTTATTTTGCACGAACTAAAATATATCATCATTTGAGTCTTCTCCGTAGCATCTGCGCACTATTAGTATGATATAAGAAAATCCTTTCCTTGAAGCAAGATTTAAAGAAAAAAATGCAACCAATAAAAGCTCTTAAAAATTAGTTAAAGAATATGTGTGATTTTTTTGAGGAATTTTTCGAGAACTTCGAAGATAATATCTTTCTGGATTACACGTTTTTCATTCTTTTTTAGGTCTAAACAAACTTTCATAAGTATTCGAACGAAGTTCTAAGCAAGTTGTGAAAAAAGGGACACCCTAGCTTATACGCCATATATATTCGATAAACGTGAAAACTCCGGAGTACCGGGGCGATAGAAATTTTACGTGTGTACAGAAAAAAGGGATCGGGCGAGCATTATTTAAAGTGTAGACAACCCCGGAGCTCATTGCTTCCAGCTTTTCTCCTCTGCTTTAGATTATTCTTATTCCCGCGCGTACATGTGCTAGCGCGTCTGTATAATATACGTCAAACGTGGCGTTCGTAATGAATTTTCTCATAACTTCATTGAGGGAAGCTTTAAATACTTGATAAAGCGGCGTATGATTTCAACATCGAAAACGGCAAAGTATAGTGAAAACTTCGAGTGTATAAGCGTAATACATTTTGCAAAGGAAATGCTTAACGTTTACCACTGTATATGGTGGTAGTAGGTACTTGGGTTGGCGGAAACTGATAAATAAACATCATCTATTTAAGTTGCCTTAGGCGTGGCGCGGCGCGCGCGTGATAAAATATTTACACTCAGCTTCGTTTCGTACACACACACACACACACACACACACGCATACGTTGTATACCGCGATGATCGAACTTCGCGTTCGCGCATCTTGACGCGCGTGTACCTTCGGGCGCTGCTGCTCCGCTTAATTATATATTCGATTAATTATTTAGCTTCAAAGTAGAGAGAGAGAGAGAGAGAGAGAGAGAGAGAGAGAAACGAAGTTGCGAGCTTCGCGATCGACTACCTCTCGCAACTGTCGCGCAGTTTCCGAACGATTCCGCAACTACACAAACGCGTGTACGTATATGGGTGATTGTCACGAAAAGGTCGTATTTGATGTCCCGTCGTTTATACAGTTGAAAATTGCGAATCAACCTAACTTAAATATACAGAATAGTTAGATATCAATTAGTTCTAACTTTTACATGTATAATTGAACATAAAAAAATGATAGTACGACGGCTGCAGCTTAAAAACAGTCGAAAATGTCTTTGTCGTCACGCGTCCAATTTTAAGAATCAATCAAACATTGTACCATAAAACTGAATTTTTGCATCGGCGTGGCATTATAAGTA
>CACVKI010139213.1:0-31527 GCA_902732785.1 Trichogramma evanescens
ACGATTCGAAAAATTCTGAAAAAATTCAGACAGATTCTTTGAAACATTTCAAAACTATTGATCGGTGCATTTTTTTGTTTAAGTGCTCCTAACTTAATATAGAAAATCTCAAAGATTTTTAATAAAAATAGAAAACTTTTTTTAAAATGATCCCTAAGGCCCATTCAATGAAACTAAGCGTAGGGAGCTTTATTATTAGGTTCCTGGAAACCCCAAAAAAATTTCATTAAATATCCGTGACCCGAAGGTGAGAAGGTCTCCTTGTAAGCTAAAAATGTAGTTATTCGATGTCATAAAAATTAAAAAAAAAATAGCTTTGATATTTTCGAATAAAAATGTTGGATAGGAAAGTAAGAGTTATTAATCAAATTGAAAAAGTGAACATATAAACAGTACTTACGAAAAGCTGCCAAGCCCTGCAGATGCTGTTCAACTCTGACTGAGTTGCTGTTCATCGAGTGTAAATGCATCAAAGGCGTCCAACTGTGGCCCATCGGGATCGATATCGGCCGTGGCGGTAAATATAAACCTTCTGATTTTCCCGTTAAACGCTGTTCGACGATTTCATTTACTTCGTCTTCGTCTTCGTGTAAAATATCAACCTCTTCTTCGTCGTTTTCGTTGACGTTATTGCTGACGGAAGTAGTTTTCGATGTTGACGACACAGACGTCTCATTCGACTCGTAAAGTCGCGCAAAAAATTCTCGCGGTAGGCAAGGACGTTTTTTTTCTCGCTGCTGCGACGTAGTTAATGTGGGCTGTTTGATTGATAACGAAGCCACGCAGGTGTTCGACATAGTTCCAAGATTTCTTTCTCCTTCAACTTTTTATTAGTTGTATCAGAAAAAAACTGCACCAGAATCACTAATCACGTCAATAATCTATTTAACATGGAGAAATCACATGGATAAGAAAAAAACACGAACGCGTCAAGATGTGCGAACTGTTCGACGGCTCGATGAGATATGAGATTGGATTCTGCACCCCCGAAACACGTGCGCGTACTGGGTATCATTAGGCGCAGGAGATATGCAACAGGAGCCGCCGTTGCCGCTGCGACTGCTGCTATACGCTGAGCAACAGTGGCATAAGGAAGAAAGAAAGGAAGGAAGGAAGGAAGCCACCCTGCACACTAACTGTGCGTACCGAAATGTGCGGGGGATGTTCTACGATGACCATCGACTTCATATAAAACTCGATGCTTTTCTGAAATAGGTATTTTGATGTATATTCAGCCATATTACTCATCGGTAATTTTCAATCCGAGCTTATAGCAATTCAAGCGAGATTGCGTTTACATTTTAATCATTGAGACTCACCCTACCCTTTTCTTTCGACTAATTCATTATCACTTTTTCTCATCTTTAATATACATATGGTCCTTGTTTTTCTCATTACACATAGTGAGTGGAGAAATATAAGGAGCCAATCGGCTATTGATAGAGCTAAGATTCAGCCGAGTGAAAATAAGGGGGTACATCGCGAAGCTTATTTAAGATATGATCGACGAAGAAAAAAAGCAATTGAAGATTCTCGGCAGATTTCAAGGTGAGCCAATTGGTTTTGTAGCCAAGCGTAAAAAATAACCGCTGAAAAACTTTTCTCGATAATATATAATTTTTCATGAAATAGTTTGCGTTATTTCAACGATTGATAAAAATATAAAGAATAAATATTTGCAAAATCTGAGGGTACTTTATATCAAAAGACATCTTAACAAATAATATTGACAAGATTTGAGAAAGTATTTGGTAATTTATTCAAGTTACATTTTTTACTTTAGTGTTTTACAGTGAGCAGCAACAATTTTATATGACGAGTGTATCTTGGGACACGGAAAACAGCAGCGCGAAAAGCCTGATTCGTCGGATCGTCGACCAATCGGTGAGTGGTAGTTGCGCGTATCGACCCTTTCAACCAATGCTGTTATATAGCGACGAGTCGCACCAACAATTAGGAGCTTTATCGCAGCCTCTGCGCCTCCCCACCCGGTGCTCCATTGTTCCGATAGTCGACGCTAACAATTATTATTATACTTATACGTACGTTGGAAATTGTTATTACTCGCGTCTATATGTATCAAGCTTTGCTTAAGCGTTAAAATTCAACGAGCGAAAGCTGCCGCCGCTGCTCGCATTGTTCAGTTTACGAGTATTTCAAACACTGTCTGAATTTAATACGATTACTTGATCAGGAGGATTTAGTAATTTTTTTCTACTTTCAAATTTTCCATTCGAGCTTTGAAAATTTATTTTCATCCTCATCTTTATGTGGTAGTGTTGCTAGTCAAAAGTTATACTTTTTTTGTAATAAAAATGTTTAATTGATAAACTTATTTTATTTTAATTTAAAATTTTGTTGAAAGATTTTGTTGATAGATTGTTTTCGATTTTTAAGTGGTTATTGAAGATTTTCATTTCGTTTAGTTTATCAAGTATCTTTTGATGTTATCATAACTAAAAATAAACTGGTATTTTGTTTTCATCCTTATTTCAATAATTACTTCTTAGAAAATCGCAATTATTTCTAGTAATTTTAGCAAAGCTGCATAGAGACTAACTGCTGGAAGCATTCTTAAATTATTCTATTAATTCATCATTAATTCAACAAATACAGTAAAATCTCCCAATAGCGGACACCCTAAAAACCTGGAAAAGTGTCCGCTATTGGGAATAAATGTTACATGAAAAAGCATAGGAAAAAAAATCGGGTCTTTTAAAAGTGTCCGCTATTGGGAGATTTTACTGTATTATGTTAAAAATAAAAAGTTTTCAAGAAAAGTTAAAATAGATCTATATTTAACTATTAAAATATATACATATAGTTTAAATACAGATATTTTCATTCTGAAATTCTTCTCTAGTATACTTTCAATACTATGACCTTATCTACCTTATAAATCTTATATGTCATTTCAAGTTACACTACGTACTGACAATCTATTAATAACATTTGCCCCGGTAAACTTTTCAGACCTCATGTTGACTTGGATACATCACTGAAAAAAAATTCTTTTAATTATAATAAAATGACATTAAAAGTAACTTTGCTTTATGATAAAATATACTTTGAATTAAAGTAACCGACTCGACATTGCGTCAAAATCGAATTATTTTAGAAATCGATAAAAAAATATACTTTTTTTGCACTGCAACTTGTTTTTGTTTACATAATAATCGATTAAATTTGCTTGTTCAAATTAAACGAACCAATAAATAACTGAGCTGCTTACAATTTCTCCTATCATTATCATTTAAAAAGAAGATTTCAGGTTAATACTTACGAAAATATCTTTAAAATTTTGTTATAGATAATTTCAGTAGCATTTTTCCCAAGAATGAAATCTCCATGAATGAATGGATGATCCACGTAGTATAAACCCAATTTCTGAGGTAATTGATTATAAAAATTCAATGCATCCTGAAAATTATATATGAAAAAATTGAGATATAACAATAAATTTGCACGTTGAAAGAGTTTTAAAGGCTACTACTATCTCATAATATATAAAATTAAAATAATAACAACGAAGATAATTAATACCAAAATTAACATTTCCAACACGTTTTCTGATATTTAGATAAAATATTATTTTTTTAAATTTACGTGACTGCTTTCATTTTATTAAGTTCACGTAGCTTTTTTGAAAAATATTATGCAGAAAAGTGAAAAAATGTGTTGGAAAATGTTCATTTTGTTCTAGCTTCGGTATCCCTGTAAAATAAAATAATTGTAATGTTAAAATTAACAGTACCTTTTTATTAATGAATGGATCTGTATCAGAGATGAAAATAGCAATAGGAACTTGAATATTTGAGAGCGAATATTTTGGAGGACGGGCATTATTATAAATCTTAAGATTATTTTCTTGCCCGTAGTCGAAATTTTGAAACTCATTCGCTTCTATTAGTTGCAACAGGTGACAGAAAGATTTAAAAGATGTGCCTGATGGATATTTGCTAAAATATATTGGTAGTCTTTCCTTTAACAGTAATTAAAATTTTTTCGTCATTATCAAAAGTCGAATTGCGTTCTAAAATAATAATTTGAAGAAATTTTCCAACGAACATGATCTAATTGTTCAGGTCCGACGAATCCAGAAATTGCAATACTGCAAATCCATTTGCCCATAACAGGAGCATTACAAATCGTATCAGCAAAAAAGTCGAATACGACGTGCTGTTTGAAAAATTCATCAATACCTAGTAAATCTGCAATAAACTGCAATTTTTTCAAATTTGTTGCCAAAAAATGGGCAAACGGGGAATCGATATGATTCATGTAAACGGCTGGTGCCAAACCCACCATTGCTGCTACATTTTTTGCGACATCTGTCTTTTCAGACGCCATAATGGAAAATGAAGACGTACCCATTGAGTAACCGATGTAAAATAATTTTTTACCCGTCATATTAGTTATATAGGACACGTAAGCAGCGTCATCATAAATGCCCATTTCATGCCAGCTAAAAGTATAATTTTGGAAAAAAAGAAAGTTAGTTAAAGTATATTTTCATTAAGTGGTAATAAATATTTCTCACATTAATTCTTATTATATTGACCTGAAGTTCCAAAATTGACGATCTGCTGGTGATAAAGTTTTGTGGTTTTTGGAGTACGTATTACCACGAGAATTTCCGATCCAAACGTCGTATCCATGGTCAGATAAGAAAAATGCTGAAATTTTTCAAGATTTTGCTTTAAACAAAAATTTTCAATGTAAGCGCTTCGTTTGTATTATCGCGAGAAAAGAACGAAATAATCAAGTTGTTATCGTTTGAATTTTGCAATCATAATGAATTATAAAACGGAAGCTTTATACTTCTGATTATATATTCTATTAATTAGGTCAATTGCACTCATCGACTTCGACTCACATTGTGTGAACATCAATGAATAAAAGATACTACTTTTTTTATTGTTCCATTTTTCAAGTGTTACATATAATGCAATATAAAAATAAAAATTAAACTGACCAAGTGATCGATTCCGTCCATTTTTTAACCAATCTATTGAACTTGATAAGAGACCATGTTGTAAAAAAACAGGAGGTCCCGATGGGTTCGGTATTCTATGGGCTGTGAGCAAGTAACCATCTTCAGTTTCAACCTGGTGAGTCTCACAAGTATAATTTTCATTCGCAATAACATCTTCCTATTCAATATTTATTTGATTAATTTTATTATTAAAATAACTTGTAAATTTTCATTATGAATGAAGACTCACCGGTGTTTTCAAATGAGTTTTTTGGCCATGCTGAATATTCAAAAAATAGTAGAGTAAGACGCTCACAGCTACACTCACAATTATACTACGAGTGAACTATAAATTAAATCATCCTTATAGTTATCGCTATGACTCACAAATTCATTTATAATTTTGTGTTACCTTTTTATCCGCTCTCAACATGTTCACAATATATTTTTTTGAAAAAGACATCATGACGATGTAAATATTAAGATTTGTAACTTTTTTCAGATTTTTCCTTGACAACATGTGAATACGAGACGCAATCGATGGCAGTGTAATAATGAAATGCAGCAGAATAAAACATGTTTCGCTAATGATCAAGTCGCCGTCTTTTCTTGATTAAGTTTTATCTCCCGACGTCTTCCAAGCATTAAACGCTGAACGTTTTCAAGATAGCCTCTTCTCAAGTTCAAGAACTTTTGTTAGTTAAATTCTTACATACAACTTCCTTAGAAAATATAATTTTGAAAAAATTTAAGTTCATATTTTATTTAACTTGTAAAAAATATGCATAGTTATTAAATTTCTTTTCATGCAGGCAATATAATTAAATGATAAATTAATGATACACTGATAAGTTATTTTTATTCTAAGCAGTTGTGCAGTAAAATCATTATTACTTAATCTATCACAGTTAAAAAATTTTCTGTTCTCGAAGAATTTAGTTTTGTTGTTTAATAAATGTAAAATTGATCGAAAAAGTTAACTAAATATTTCAACAATTTTGGTGTTGATAACTTCTGATATATCCTTTCCAATAATAAAATCGAGATGATTGAAAGTACGATCAATATAATGCAAACCTAATTTTTCAGGTAATTCATCATAAAATCGAAGTGCATCCTAAACAAGTAATAACTCACATTCATATTATGCTAATTAATATGAGTTTTATAAAAAACGTTCATGATTCGCGTTACCTGTTCTGTACTTAAAGGATCAGTTTTCGATAAAAAAACTGCAGTTGGAATATTAATTCTAGAAATATTATATTTTGGTGGAGTTGAACTGTTATAAATGTTCATATTTTCAACTAAACCGTAGTCGAACTTTTGAAGACCATTCAACGAAACAAGCTGCAGAATGTGATAAAACGATTTAAAAGACATTCCTGAGGGATACTTGGTGAAGATAATCGGTAATCTAGACTGTAAAATTTCTTTTCATAAAATTTAATATATTTAAAATTTTTTAACACATAAATATCGTAATACTTATACCTTATCTAGCTGCTCGGGACTGTAACCAAGGATGAAATAAAATATTTGACTGCACACGTGATCTCCAATTAAATGTAATCGACACATATAATTACCTATGTAATCAAAAACCCGACTATGACCAAATAACTCATGTATCTTGAACAGTTGCGCTAAGGCCTTGAAAAATGTAAATATATTGTATAAAGAGGTAATAATCATTACAAACAACATAATCGACCAACTTGTATTTCTTTCTGATATCTAGCTATTAAGTGCACCAATCTATGATCGATGTTACCCATGTAAATTGCGGGGGCAAGGGCAACCATAGCTTTAACCTTTTTAGCTACTTCTGGTCTTTCTGATGCCATGATTGAAAAAGTCAATGTTCCCAATGAGTAACCAACGTAAAAAACTTTTGAACTCCTCGTTTTGCTTATGTACTCAATGAAAGCTGCATCGTCGTAATAGCCCATTTCATGCAAACTACAGTGAGATAATACAAGTCTTTTTATATACAGTTATTTGCAAAAAGCAATTTATAAATATTAAAATTAAATAACTCAAAATCCCAAAATCGCTGATCGTCAGTTGGCAATGTTTTATGACTTCTGGAATAAGCATTGCCTCGAGCATTTCCCATCCAAACGTCGAATCCGCGATCCCACAAAAAGTAAGCTAAGCGACAAAAAAGAATTAGTTGAGCGCTTATTCACACATGCGTCATAGCATCGATCTTTGCGTGCACGACTACGACACTCACGAAGAGATCGATTTTTTCCACTTTTTAACCAGTCCAACGTGCTCGATAAAATTCCATGTTTCAAAAATACAGGAGGTCCATCTGAATTTGGTATACGATGCAAAGTCAATAGATATCCATCTTCAGATTCAATAACGACTTTATCAACCGGATAATTTTCTTTCTCTATAATCTCTTCCTGACCGCAAGCATATAAAATAGTAAAGATATTACAATATTAATAATTTTATTCTGTACTCATCCACAGATTTAACTTATATCTTACAACTGACAAATGAAGAATCGATGGTTTTTCTGCATCGATAAACGATAGGTAATAAATCACAAAACTAATCAAGCACAAAATAAAACTCCATCTTAATCTACGGCATGTTAGAACTGGCATGTGAAATAAACCATTGAATAGTTCAAATGTATCATTCGCTGCGTTAATGACGACGTTACTCTTCGATCGCTGAGATTTCATTGCATATTTTTCCTCCATTTTGCCAAACTCTTATTTTTTAAACGCCTATATGGTAACGTATAACATATAGATAATTTTGTTTGATAGATACCGATTGAATTAGAAGATTCGAAATAATCAGTTTGCGTACGAGTAAAATACGCGCGTTCTGTCACTAGTACACGTGTGCACAATTTAAAGCTCACTGGCACGTATTAAGAGTGCTTTTTCATTATTGCTTCTATATACATGCGCATTCCGTATCATTATTTTTATCATCAGATAGATAAATTAAAGTATAGATGTCTGAAAGTTACGATACGATTTACATTTTTGAGATTGGGATCGGTGGCGAAAAATAAAAAAAAATATCGTTTTTTTAAGGTTTTGCTTGCTTTTGTTTTTGATCAAATGAAGGGCTAATAATTCTTAAATGAATCAATTTTTAGAATAGTTTGAATATTACGAATCAATCAAATGTTAACAAACTCATAGCTTAAGATAAATTTAACGATTAAAATATAGTTAAACATTTATGACTTCAACAATAAAGCTCAAGAAAATAATTTAAATTTTTTTTATAATTCCAACAATTTTTAATAATATACAAAAAATACATATATTATACAAAATATTATTGTATTAAAAACGCCTAAAATTACTATTTAATAATAGAAGATTATAATTTTTAGTTTAACAATATTTTTTTATTTCAATTTTATTTTCATATCCTGTAACAAATGAAACCCTTACAAGATTCTTCAAATCTGTAAAAATCAATACCTGACAAACTTATTTTGCAAAATAATTAAGTTTTGTAAATAAATAATAAAAAATTGACCGAATTCCTTTATTGATCGGTTACGAAGTTTATCTGGTGGTTCTTTATCTAAATTAACTTGATCAACTGATGTGAAGTGAAAAACAGCTTAGCTACCTCATCATCAGCAATTACATTCTCATCTGGCCCAGCTGGTTTTGAAAAACTGAAATTATTGAGAAAGAAAATGAATGAAAGTGAGTTATTGATAAACATTCAATTACTTTGATGATTACTAATGTCTCTAGATCCTTGGCACGTTAAAAATCGGCATAATTGAAATAATCGATTTAATTGTTATGATAATAAATACAAATCCTATTGTTACTTAAATTTTCGCCTTAGAATTCGTTATTGTATCCAAATCAGAAACAGGAGCTTTTACCGAAAATTGCGACAAAGTAAAGAGCTAAAGTTATTGAAGTGATGAGTGGAAAAAATTGAGGGTAAAAGGATTTTCAATCAACTATTATTCTACATTAAACTTTTTAAGATATAGGCAGCTTTGAATTCATTTTCGAAAGCTATTTTTTAATTACACGTCTATAATATCGATTTTGATAGTAAATTAAGAGTTTTGGGTTGCCATACATTTCTAACTATTTTCTGCATGATCTTGATTCAGTTTTCTAAAAAAAAAAGAAGATCATAATATTTGATATCAATTAATCGTTGAATGTCATTAAGTCATTTGAAAAAAATCACTTACTCAAAGATATCTAAAATTTTTTTATAAACAAATTCAGTAGCATTGATTCCTATTTGAAAATCAAAATGAGTAAAAGAATGTCCAACATCGTATTCACCCAATTTATTAGGTACCTGATTATAAAATCTTAATATGTCTTTAGGTTGCACCAAATCATCATGTTTCGAATGAAAGACTGCTACGGGTGGTTGAATTTTTGAAAGATTGTACTTGGGGGGTTCTGTGCTATTGTACATAATTAAATTTTTCTCTTTGCCATAGTCAAAGTGTTGAAAATCTTTGTTATCAATCATTTGAAACCAGTGAATGAGCATTTTTGCAGATGTTCCAGCCGGAAACGAGTTTAGAAACTCTGGTATTTTATTCTATTAATTCCATGACTAATTAATATTGATATGAATTAAAAAAGATTGTGTTTGGACTACTTACATTATCGATTTGCTTTGGATCGTCACCGAGAAAATAAAGTATAATTTTTCGACACAACCATCGCCCCACGTAAGCTATGCGACAAAATTTATCAGATACTTGATTAGTCAATGAATTACGTCCAAATACCTCATGAATATTAAAAGTTTCAAAAAGTATCTGAAAAAAGACAAACAACTTGGACTATTTTTTCCATCTATTGAAGTATCCAATAGGTGTGTTATGGTATTTTTTAATACCTGAACTTGTCTCCAACTTTTTGACATCGTTCTTAAGAAGTTATATCTCACATGACGATCATACACTGCTGGTACGAGAAGTACTGCTGCTTTCAAATGCCTGGCCACTTCGGGTCTCTCAGTTGACATCACAGAAAAGTAAGCACCACCCATTGATATACCGACGTAAAAAAGTTCATCTTTGCCAGTTGTGTTCACTATATATTCAACAACTGATGGTACATCGTGGTAGCCAATGTCGTGCCAGCTAAAGTCCCAAAATGCGGCCTCGTCAACCGATAAAGTTTTGTGCTTTTTTGAGTATGTGTTGCCTCGAACGTTTCCGAGCCAAACGTCATAGCCGGCGTCCCAGAGAAGAAAGGCTATAAAATGTCACTCAATAATAACTGCACTTGAATTTTCATATAATTATATAAATGCTGAACATTACCTAAAGATCGATTTTTTCCATTGACAACCCAATCACCTGCGCTGCACAGTAAGCCATGTTGAAGAAAAACTGGAAAACCAGAGGGATTAGGCAGCCTTGGCACGCTCAAGATATATCCATCCTCAGTTTCAACTGCATGAGTTTCTACTGGATAATTCTCACGTTTAATTATATCCTCCTTTCGGTCGACATAGTTCATTCACGGAAAATCGTTAATAAAAAAGAGACAAAAACGTGTTTTTATGAAGATTAAAAAAATCTAGATTTGCATGAATGCAAGTATGCTTACGGGCGTATCGATGTGAGCGCTCCCGATGTGGTAACTCGTTGTAACGAACAAAATGAGAAATATGAATTCACGTTCCAATCGATGCTTCATTTTTTATGGGAAAAGGAACGAACGATTTTGTCAAAAACAAGAGAACGAGTAAAACTGAAGTACGACTCACTTATTTCAGTACACAATTACTCTTTCAACTTGAACACTTAAATTCGTCACTAGAGTAGGGATTATCTAATGTATATACAAGGAATACTGAAAAAAATCATAGAAACCGATGAAAAATTTGTTACGTACTGATGTATGATAACCTTTGAATTTCAAGGCCTGTCTAGTTTCTATAATGCAGTGTGACAGTATGACGATAAATAATAAATAGTCTAGGGAAATATATAATTTTTCAGCTTAAAGTAAGTTTTATTTGTTAAATACTAATTTATAAAATTATATATTGGTACATCTAGGATACTCTGCGTTGCTATCTTTGCTTCACTTTCTTCTTCTCGTATGAGAATCGTCCTGAAAAAATGTTTTTTTCTCATTGAATGTATTATTTATATTAAAAAAAAAAAAAAAATAGAACAACAATAATAAAACTTATTTCTTACAGGAAAATATCGAGAATCTTTTGATAAACTAATTCCGTGGCATTGATGCCGTGTAAAAAATCTCCATGGTTAAACGAGTGGCCAACATTGTGAATACCAAGTTTGTTAGGAATTTCATTGTAGAAACGTGTCGTATCCTGACAAAATTGTTAACAGTAATTGAAGTAAGGTTACATTTTATATTAAACAAGAAATAAATAGATCAAATCACCTTTGCATCCGTTATTAAATCGTTATCCGAATAAAACACGGCAATTGGAGTCTCAATTTTGGTCAAGTTATACCTTGGTGGCTCGCTACTGTTGTATATCTTGAGATTCGTGTCACGTCCATAGTCGAAATTTTCAAAATTATCCGTGTGCATTTGCTGCAACCAATGCACGAACAGCTTTACCGAGGTGCCATCGGGAAATTCGCTCAGATATGTTGGTAACAAGTCCTGAAGAAATTTAACAAGAGTTAAAATGCGGTAAGAACTTTTTTTACCTTGAATGTCAAACTCACGTAGTTCAATTGCTTGGGGCTGTAGCCAAAAAGAAAGAACATGAAATTGCTGCAGGCCCATGTTCCGAGTGCAGGAATAGCGCAAATATTCTTTCTCATGGCATCGAAAATAATATTTTGTCCAAAAAATTCATGGATGCGCAAAAATCCCGCTGCGGACTGTAAATGAATATAATTTGAAACTATCCATGGATATAGTTTTGCGCTTTCTTCTTCAATTACGAACCTTAAATTCTTTTCGAAAGCGTGACAAAGCTCGCACCAACGGTTGTTTGATATTTTTCTCATACACAGCTGGTGCCAAACCAATGGTTGCTCTCACGTGCTTGGCCACTTCGGGCTTTTGATTTGCCATAACAGCGAATTTTGTCACGCCGAGTGAGTGACCAATGTAAAAAATTCGCTGTTTCGTCGCGTCAACGATGTGAGATATAATAGCGGGTAAGTCATATTTACCGACTTCGTGCCAGCTAAAATCCCAGAATTCGGGATCGGTGATTTTGAAGCTTTTGTGACCCTTCGAATAGCTGTTTCCTCTCGAATTGCCTATCCAAACGTCGAAGCCATGGTCCCATAAATAGTAAGCTGAGGTACGAAATCAAAAAATTGAAAGTCAAGATGACTATATAACAGAGAAAGAAATGTGAGTTGCGCTGAAACTTACGGAGAGATCGTCGCTTGCCTATGCCCAGCCAATTGAGTGAACTTGAAAGTATACCGTGCTGCAGGTAAACAGGGATTCCGAATTCGTTTGGAATTCGATGAACAGTTAAAAGGTAGCCATCCTCCGTTTCGATCAAGTGAGTTTCAACTGGATAATTTTCTTCCTTTATCACATCTTCCTGCATAAAGTTAGAAGTTATTTTTCATCATATGGTTATATTTTAATAAAATAGCTATAATGTGTTGCTCGAAGCATAATTCGAGAAGATGGTTAATTACGTACCGGTAACAATTTCGCTTGAGCATAGTTTTGTAAACAGTAGATGATCAATACCGCAAGTGTGCACGATGTACTCAATAAATTCTAAAATACACGTTACATTGTTAATATGAGTTGGTCACTAGAATGTATATCAATTCTATAAGTAGTATTTATAATACAATGATTTTTACCATTATTTACTATTGTCGCTTTCCTATGCTATGTATATTTAAAGTAGACGTCGAATTTTGCCTGGTTCTAATATCACGCAACATCAGTCTTTAGAATGCCACTCAAATAGTCACTAAAAACACTCAACAATGCTCTATTTTTTCACTGACTAAAACACCGTGTTCTCAAAACAAAGCCTGATACATTCGTACAGACGCGTCAGAGCTGAAATAATTTGACTTCAGTTTCTCGTACGCGAGCTGCTTAACGGGATTACAAACTTTCTTTGACATTATTAATTCGGCTTTATGTACAGCTAAAAGAGGGGGTCGGATTATACGACTTTTAGAAATTTCGAAAAAAATAATGTGACAGAGTTTTAATTACTTTTATATCCAACGTTTCAATGAAATATTATTTTTATTTTATTTAAAAATACCAAAAACATTGTATACACTTTCACAATGTTTAGTGTAAAAAACAAAAATATAAATTAACTCTAACGCTTTAAATATTTCAATCTTACAAATAAATCATTCATTATTCTTCATTATTTATAAAGGTCATTCATCATTAAAGGCTTTTTCTCCAATCTTCTCGTAGACTCGAGAGTCCTGTAAAAAGAAAAGATTATTTTATCGTCGAGCAAAATGTCCTACTTAGCAATACCAAATAAAAAATGAAAATTCTTACGTGAACATATCAACGATATTGTAATGAATAAGCTTAGTCGCGTTAATTCCATAAACGAATTAGACTTGATTAAAAGAAAAACCGAAAGCGGTACTGATATCGAAGAATCCTAACTTGTTTGGAATTTCCTTTTAAAATCTCATAACATCCTTTACAGAAATGTCGAAGCAACTTATTATTATTTGAGACATAAATAAGAATTTTAAGTGAAAACTTAGCAGTTTATTATGTATATCGCGTTAAGAATTTCATTCGCAAAGACTCGGCTAATTATTGAGCTCTGTTGCATGCATGGACAGCAACGTTCACACGTGCGCAATTATCAAACTCTCACCTACTATGATATAAAGTCGCGTCGCCGGTGTTTTAACGTGTGTTTATTTAGACGTAAGCGACGCTCAACATTCTTATACCTGAGAGAAAAAATTGTGCGTACGTATGCGACATGAGCTTAAGTTTACCGATTGCAAGTGTACCAAGGATGTGCGTATGATTATATAACAAATAATATATCATTGTGCATCCTTTTTTTGTTTGTATGCAGACGCGTGTAGTATCAAGGATTCGCGATTCAGTTTCACATGGATCATAAGAAAAAAGTCGATCATCAAATAAGACGATATTTTTCATAATTGTAGTCTGAGATGGTGACCGGTAGTTGCGATCGCAACAATAAAATCAACTCACTCCAGTCGACCCAATTTACTCCAAGTACTACTCGAATTCATAAGCGATAATTTAATTTTATGACCGAAGCTCAAGCTCGCAAAGCGTCGAGTGCTTACGTGCATACTTGGTACTAGACATCGACGTGCCAGTGCAGAAAGATGCCACTTCGGCGCTCGGAATTTCTGCATTTGAAGCTTCAACTTTAACAATTATCTTAATTCCAACGACAGATTCTGGAAGAGCATCCAATTTTACTTCTAAAACATGAAACATTAATATGGTGTCACTTCAAACGCAGAAAAAATCATGATCCTTCAGAATCGAGCGCCGAAGTGGCACCTTTCTGCTCGGAGCGCGACGTGGCATCTTTCAGCACTGGCACGTCGACATAATGAGACATTTGTAAATTCAAAATAAATATTAGTGGAAAAATGTTGACAAATTTTTCTCTTTTATAGTTACATTCCATTAAAATTTTTTTCAATGTACACTAGACCCAATCTAATTCTGTCCGGTCCACAGGGTAGTGGAACGTGTATAAGCATAGGAATTCCGGCGTTCCAGCGGACAGAATTAGATTAGGTCTAGTGTATAACCATTCAAAGGGCTTACACGTTTTGTAGCAATCAATGTTAAAACGACTTTTTCTTATGTAATGTTAATTATTTTATTCAGTACATAAATTGTTAAAATATTTCAACCAAATAGATTATCATACATTGCTGATTGATTAGAGAATCAAACTTTAATTTTGTGAAAAATCAAAATTAAACCTGCTAGTACCCGGCCACATTTTAGCTAGATTTTTAACGCGTGCTCATACATTTTTGAATCGACTGAACAACGTGAAAAGGCATTTGGCGCTGGCATCGCTCCCCACTACTGTCGTGAAATTGGCGCGTCTCATGGTATTCGACAACCCCCATAAAAAATCTAAACCTGTGATCCGAGTGCTGAAGCTGATGCGCGGCATATCTTGATTCCGCGAGCCATCGCTTTTTTTCGCGGCGTCGCTGTTGAAAAGAGTATCAGTACACGCGGTAAAAACTCAAACTACTCAATTTCAAACAGTTTTATTAATTTTCTCACTTTATACCGACAACTAGGCTCAAAGTTATTGGTAGAAATCGTTTAAACTGAGCATACGTGCAATGGCAACGCGTATTTATTTTATCTATTACATGTGCACGATTTTCGAGAAGCCGCGCCATCTCCCGACCCCGTACGTAGTGTAGTACGTCTGCTGCAATGAGTGCTAAGCTCTCTCGATCCAGCATTACGATTATAATATATTATTACAATACGTGATATCATATGATATTGTCGAATGTCGAAAGCAACACTGAGACAAATCGCATCCTTAAAGCATAAGTGTGCATGCCAGTAAATAGTATAACTTGTGGCCATCGCAATGTACGAATCTTATACGGCGTACGTATTCTGTGCCAGTTGTGTCAAAACATTGCTGTGACTTAGTGAACTCTTAGGGCTGATGTAAACCATATATATGTTTATACGGGTAGCGGTGAGTATTATTGTTTTCGGATCTGTAAAATTATTTTAAATCGTGATACGTTACTGAGACACGATTGACGTTGAGATTTTCACTTTCGAAAAACATTTTATTCTTCTGAAAATTATTTACTGGCCTGTGCATGTGTGTTTTTATAAGAAAATGCGCAAAATATGTACATCTTCTGTCTCAATTAGATTGGGCTGTTGCTTTAAAATATTCTTCTAGGCAATCGGTGCGAATTAACTTCGTTTAATGTGGATATTTCAGAAATCAAATTTTATGTTTACAAATGTACGTTGCGACCAGTTAAAATTTATCAAGCACTCGAACATAACCAAAAAACCGAGTTAGTTCATTTATTATGAAAATTTCGACTTCTGTTTCCTGAATAATTTTTTTCGCGATGTAATAATTTATCTAAAATTTATTTATACTTCAAAATTTATTTCTCCCAAGAATTTACTATAATTAATGTCAACTATTTCGCGTAGAAACTTTTGATTGCTTTAAGTTTAAAAAATTACTTCTAATTTTACTAAGCATTTTATTTATTATTTATAAAAATTTTAAATAACAATTTTTTATGAGTTTCAGATTCATATCTACATGTAAAATTTGTGATTTCACTGATTTCAAATAGATTCATTATTATCTATGAGTATCTGTGGCAGTTCTGCTAGTACCAAAGTAAAAAATTCTAATAATTCAGATACAAAAAACGAAATTATTGTATCTGAGCATTTAGAAGTTCAAGAGCCAAAAGAAAAGGAACTTTCTAAAAATTTAGAAATCATTAAAACACCAAAAACTACAGTCTTCATTTGCCAGAAAGGATCTCGAGTGTCATCTGATCATAGTTTCTCAAAGTTTAAATTTAGGTAAATTAAGTAACTATGTATAAAATTTTAAAAAGGTAATTTTTTTTTTTTTTTTTTAGCCTTGAACAAGGAAATTTAGACAAAAATCATCAGCATTTTAACAATATTTAATGACAACTTGTTTTAGGGGTGAATCACGAAATGATTTACAAATGGCTCGAGGAGGAAACAGTGGAACTCGTGGTCGAGGTAGTGGTCACAGAGGAAGAGGTTTCAAACGAGTTCATTCCAATGTTGGTGACAGAGATGGACGTGGAGACAGATCTAAATTTCACGAGTCAGTAAAAAATCATGATAATAGATATGATGATAAAAGAACTGTTGGTAAGTTTTATAGAACTTGTTTATAATTGATTTTTAATTAAATGCTTGATTTTTTTATCATTCTTCGAAATGCAAGTTTATTTTTTAAATGGTCTAAAAAATCTTATTCAAAACAATATCAAAATCGACCTCTTTAAAAATTATCACAAAGTTGAGTTTATTAATGGTATCATTATAAAGATGCAATATATTTTGCTTTAAAAAACTGTTAAACATAAACATATTTTGAAATTATTTGAGAAAAATGTTTAGTATGAAATTTCCTAATTAATGTTTTCTTGCAGTCATGAGCACTGTTTTTATAAACCAATTCTGAAAAGGTTCTGATATCTGTAGATATATTATCAATTAGATTTAAAAATCGTTGATACTTAAAAAAAAATTTTAGTTGTAGCAGTAGTAATTTTTCATAGTATAAAAAGCATTCAATCACTATTTTATTATTCCTCTTTTTATTGCAGAAGATTCTAAAATTTCCACGTTGTTGAGGCGTTTAGCTCGTGAAGATAACTATGATAATATTTGGAGTTTATGTACACATCTACAAGAATCAATTCAAGCTCCTGAAAATCAAAAATATGTTAAAAGAACTCTGGACAATATTTGTGATAGTTTGTTAGAATTGCTTTATACTTGTCCTGATTCAAATATCAAGCAAGAAGTTAGCCATTGTATAGGTCTGGTAGGGTATGTGAGTGAATATGAATTCAAACGCTACTTAGATTGGATTTTTAAGAAAATATCTAAAGAACAAAAAAATGAAATCAAATGCTCCATAATGGAAGCTTTCATTGAAACCTTAGAAGCTAATCGAATTAAACCTAAACTCAAGGATAATTCTGCAACAATTATGCCCAAATTACTTTCTGTTCTTGAGATGGTAGAAACTCCTGAACTTCTCATTGTTACTTGTAATGCCATTCTAGAAGTAGTTGACCAGTATCCAGACTGCTTTGAACAATTTTTTCATGATATAGTTGATATCCTAATAGGTTGGCATATTGATACAAGTACCTCAATCGAGATAGTTCAATTTTCTAGTGAAACTTTACAACAACTAAAAAGATATTGGCTAGCAGATACTAACTTTACAGAAAATTTGTTACATCAATTTTTTGAAGACATTCAAAATTACAAAGATGAAATGCTGTCACTTCAAACGGATAGTACTACCCTTGATGGAGAGTTATTAACAGATAAAGCAGTTAGTAAAGAGCTTAAAGAAAACACCAAAAAAATGACTAGTGTTTTATCAGTGGTTAATACGGTTCTTAAATGCGTTGAAGAGAATTTTAATGCCATGAAAACACAATGGTCTTCTCCACATTCACGAATTCTCCTTGATCGTTTGGTTTTAATGCTTGAGACAGTTATCAAAGCTCTGCAACTGGAAGATGATAAGAATAATCCAGAATTTACATTAATTGAACCTAGTAAAGAAAATATTTCCGTTTTAGAGCATCAAATGAAACTTTTGAATATTTCTGATGGGACTATCGAAAAAACAGTTAGTCAACTTAAAAAAAAGGCAAAAATTGATCATAAAGATGTTATAAAAATAATAGAAATTTCAAAAGTTAAAAAGATCGAGAGAAAACGTTTTAAACAAGATACTCCGCATTCTATTTCAAAAGAAGAAGAGAGCAAAATTTTGGAATTGATTAAATCATTAAATTCGCTCACAATTGTTCAAAAATTATCCAAAGAAAAAGAACGTTTAGCAGTTGTTGCAAATGAGTGCATATGTCATTTACTCGTGTATGTAAAATATGAACCTGAATTTACAACAACATTAGACTTATTGCTTACTTATATCTTGTTACAACTAGAACAAATTGAAACATGCTGGGACGATGGAAGAGTTTCAGCTTTTGAACTAATTAACAAAATAATTCAAGAATTACCTCTAAAATTAGAACATTCATTTGTTGATTTACTTCTTTCAAATACATCAGTTATTTCAAAGCTACGTTTTAGTTCAAATAAAAAAATTAATAAAGAAGTTGTAAAAATCTACAGTAACTTGCTCAGCTCGACGAATATTATGTTATCTCAAACCAGTTATAATTACATCTTGGGAGACATGGAAAATGCTTACAATACCCTTATTCCAAATTTTGGAACTCTGGTAGCCAATAATCCTTTGAAGGATCATACATACTCACGGGAAGATGCGAAACATGTGTTGCAGTTTTCATTGCAAACTCTCACAAAATTAACAACAAAAAAAATATCCAATGAAAGTGTCGAAAGTTTGCAGCCAAACATTTTATATGCAATTTTAGAACTACAACCACAAAATTCAGTACTATCAAAAGTATCTAAGGTTATTCATTACGATTTATTCGTATTAATATCCTGTCTCTGTAAGACCAATGTTTATCAATTACCAGCAGAAATTAGAAATTCATCAGTTGAAATAGAACTTTTGAATAAATACGATATCACAAAATCAAGTGCTGTTAAAAACTTGAAAATTACACTCGATTTAATTGGTGAAGTTATGCAAGATAAAAGTATAGAAAGTAAGGTGCTTGATATAGTTTTCGATTGGGCTTATAATATTTTAGCGTCAAAATCGCGATTATTATTTTCACTTACTTCAGAAGACGAGTGCGTTAAAAAATTCTTCAACAGTGTTGTCGATCGAGCATACTACTCAATGAACCACAAAAAGTCATCCAAAATTTGCGATCTTTTTCGTATCGTTCTCACCGATAAAGTGTATAACTCTTTCATCGAGGAAGGTGAGATCTATAACAAAATTGTGGATTTAATCATCATGAAATGCCATTCCGGTCATCAGGAAAAGAAACAGTTTGTGGAATTGTTGAAGCTTATATCTCCGCATCGTGTATTTTTGCGGATGAAAAATTACGTCTCTTTGAAGAATAAAAGAATATCGAAGAGTACGATCGGTGATCACAATGTTAACGCATATTTAAGCGCTCAAAAACTTCTTCGTTACACCAAGCCTACTATGACCAAGCAACAATTCAAGTCATTCATGAATTATATTTTGCCGTTGAATCAGTTTGAACCTAAGGGAGTCTGCGAGATATTTGCAACGTGCTGGCCAATTGTAGCGGACACCAAGATACTGGCTGAGCTTGGCAGCTTTACTTTAGGAAATTCGTCGCTCATGCTGCACTGGGCGATGAGCGAAGCAGCCCAGCACTGTATCTCCAATAAGTTGCGTACTGTACTTGGGAAGCCGCAGGACACTTTTATGAATTTTGAGTGCGCACTCAAGGACTTGGCTCGAGAAATCAGCTGCCCCAGAAAATCTTTGACCGGATGTCAAACAATCACGGACCTCGAAGCCGTTTTAAAGGAACAGAAGCGGGTGCGCGTGCTGGTGGAATTCTTCGAACACCTTGAGAAAGCTCTGCACAACGCAACCGAAGGATGCGCTGTCTCGTTACCACAAGCTGCAAAACCCGTCCAATCTTTCTTTCGCACCAACGCCTCGACTTGTCGCGAGTGGTTGAAGCGTGTGCGCCTGGCTCTGTGCGTGGTTTCGCTTCACGCCGGCCTCGCAACGCAAGCGCTCCGTAATGGTTTGCGCGTCTTGGAAGATCTAAGCGTTTCGGCTGAGAGCAACACTGCCGAATTCGAGCGGGCCGTCGTCTGTGTCGCGCGCGCTCTGGTCATGCTACACGAACCCGAAGCCTTGCAAGGATTAGTATCATTTGTTCAGAAAAATAATCGTCAATTCTCATGGCTGCAAGCTGCCGTAGAAGATGCAGCCGGCAGATATGAGGCTGGAGCCGTTATTTACAAGTCCGTATTGGAGACGGAGATTCTCAAATGCAGTGGAGAAGAGAATCCAGAAGTTAAGAACCTCACTGACTCACAAGTTTCTTCGTTCTGCTTGGAACGAATAAGTAAGTGTTATTTGTCTCTCAATGATTTTTGCAGCTTGAATTGTTGGAAGCAGAAGGAAGCAGCTTTACTCGCCGACCCTTACAATTGGAACGTCGCTACACCTAGCGTCTCAGAATCCCAAGCAGCAGCTTTATACGAGTTTGATCAGGCATGCATTATTCCTTTGATAAATTTGAGCGAGTGGACTATGCTGGATCGCAGGAGAAAAACCAATTGGAGCGTCGCTGAAGTCCATAGCCAGTGCGAGAATACCTTGACAAATGTAGCCTTCAAAGCTTATTGCAGTGACCGCATAGATGATAGTGACATAGAAAAAGTTAAACAGTGTCAAACCATTGCTGCTTTTACGATGTCGGAATGTTTGAGAAACGTCCCGGCTGAGTTTCTCGAAGAGGCTACTATAATGCTTTGCGCTTCCTCAAATTTGTTGGACGTTTTCGATTTCAATGGCAAACGCAGTAAACACGATGCTGAGGTACCTCAGCTTTCACAGTGGGACAATTGGGACAAATCGAATCAAGAATTTAATTCAGCATCCTTGAATCGCTTCCTGTGGTGGACTAATTATATCTACCAGTTCACTCCAAAAGAATCCGACGTTTATGTTGATAAAATGAGCAAAATGCGTCTGCAGATCATTAAAACTGCTCGCTTAGAAAGCAATTATCAACTGGCGAAACGTGAACTAGCGCGCTTTTTTGCCGTTCGTCACATTGGTGAAATTGTTCAAAACGTATCAACTCATTATCTTCCCGAAAAATACCGAATTTCTGGTATGATCGAGGCTGCAAAATTATTAACCGCTCTCGACAAGAAGAACGATGCCTTGAAGGTCATCAGTTATACAGCGACACAAACACTCATGACTACTATAGACTTTTACAAGTACTCCAGTGAAAATGAAAAAGCCAACGACGAATCTTGGAAATCACTCAATTCCAACGTTTTGTTGGTGCTGTCCGATTTAATTCGAAGCGATGCCGACGTTGTAAGCTGTGAGCAGCTTCAAGAGTTTATGGTGCTGGAGGATGAATATGGAGACGGATCGATAAATATGTTGCTGAACAACACAAACGAAAACATACCCGTGAACGAGGTCACTTATGGCAAAGTAATGCGCCTAGGCGCTAAGCTTGATCCAATCGTGGCAAAAATTCAGTCGAACCTTGCGAGCTTTTGTTACGGTTGGGGTCGTAAAATTGTCGACAATCCAAGCCACGACATGCTTTTCGATGACGACAAACAGCTTATCCAAGATCTACTTCCTATTGAAGCCACCAAAGAAGAGATCGAGAGCGTGATTGCTATTTTGAACAAGAGCAATCACTTGAGCGTGCTCGAACGCGAAGAAGAAGGCGACATCAACAGCAGTAATTTCGAAGCCATCGACAACATAGAGAACTCGCTGCGAAGTCTGCCGATACTAAGCGACGCCAATTGTGAGAGTCTGTCGCCTTTTATCGAAATCTGGGAAAAAGCTAAAGTCCGCAAGTACAAGTTTTACGAGATGGCCTGCGAAGCCTATTTCAAATTCTTACAGTTAAACTCAGACTCGAACACCGTTGGAAACATCACGGCCACACTTCGTCTCTTGCGATTGATGGTCAAACATGCTACAGAGCTACAATCAGTACTTGAAGAAGGCCTCTCGATAACTGCGACCAAACCCTGGAAAGCCATCATTCCGCAACTGTTTTCGCGCTTGACTCATCCCGAGTGCTACGTGCGACAGCGAGTATCTGAATTGTTGCGCCGAGTGGCCGAGAATTCTCCTCATCTCATTACGTTTCCCGCAGTGGTGGGCACCATATCCTGCAGTAAACCTAGCAAATATCAGGGTTACGACAGCGACGACAGCCAAGAGGGAGATTTCATCGAGGAAGAAGATAACGATGCCTCGAACGGATTTATGAACGAGTGTTTCACGCAAATGACCGACTGTTTGAGCAAAAGCCTGCCCGAATCAATTCAGCAGGTTCGAATTCTGGTCAAAGAACTGCGAAGAATAACACTACTGTGGGACGAATTGTGGCTAGCCACGTTTACTCAGCATCATGCAGATTTCTACAAACGATTTGAACAGCTCGAGCAAGAGATCCAAAAAGTCCAGGAAAACACTTGGCTCAGTGGAGAGGCTAAAGAACATCTAATTGCTGAAAAATATCGCATTATCGTCAAGCCGATAATCTTTGTACTCGAAGAATTGTATGCTGTAACAACTGCAACTGCTGAAACGCCTCACGAAGTTAGCTTTCAGGAAAAGTATAACCCAGTAATGGAAAAACTCATTGAAAGATTGAAGAATCCAAAGAACCCGGCGAAACCGCACGGTTCGACGATGCAGTTGAAATCGCTCGAGAATATGCTCGGTCAAAGATATCAAAAGCGCAACTTGTATTCGCTGTCGATGGCAAAAATAAGTCCAATCTTAGCTACGATGAAAGATACATGCATTACGATGCCAGGAATAATTTCTAACAGAGAAATTACGATCAAGTCGGTAGAAGACCTCGTCTCCGTTTTACCCACAAAAACGAAGCCGAAAAAACTCATCTTCAAAGGATCAGATGGACAGAGTTATACCTACCTTTTCAAGGGCCTGGAAGATCTACACTTAGACGAGCGCATAATGCAATTCTTGAGTGTATGTAACACAATGATGTCTTCTACCAACGATGGAGGTCTTTACCGTGCTCGTCACTATTCGGTCGTGCCTCTTGGACCCCGCTCGGGGTTGATTCAGTGGGTCGACGGAGTGACGCCCATGTTCTCTCTATACAAGCGATGGCAGCAGCGCGAAGTGGCTCTCAAACAAACGCCTATCCAACGACCTACTGAGCTTTTCCATAAGAAACTCGCTCCTCTTTTACAAGAACGAAATATTTCCATAGAAAACAGAAAAGAATGGCCAGCCGGAGTCTTGAAGCAAGTCTTGACAGAGCTCATCAACGAAACTCCCAAGGATTTGCTAGCTAACGAAATTTTATGCAACAGCAGCAATGCCGGAGGCTGGTGGCAAGCAACCAAAAATTACACCTACTCTATGGCCGTAATGTCCGTCATCGGTTATATCATCGGACTTGGTGATCGACATCTTGACAACATTCTTATTGATTTGAACACCGGTGAAGTCGTACACATCGATTATAACATTTGCTTCGAGAGAGGAAAAAGTCTGCGGATTCCCGAAAAGGTGCCATTCAGACTGACTCAAAATATCAAAGCGGCTTTAGGCCCCACGGGTTTAGAGGTGAGTTTATCAATTAATTTTCGTTTTTATTATTTACAATACACATCATACGTTATTCATGAAAATTTAAATTATGAGTATTCATATTAAGTACAAATGAGCAGCGAATGATACAATGATCGATCGATCGTACTTGACTCTATACAATTTCACAAATTTTCCGTCGATAACATCGAGTTATGCTCTATCGCTGTCTTGTGGTTTTCAACCGCGTTTTTTAATAACCGTTCAGGGCCATTTTTCACATCTCTCTGCACTAGTTCGTCTTGTTTTCTTAAGTAATGCTGAAAACTTGAGTTAAATTGATTGTAATCGGGCGAACGACACCGCATTAACTTTTTAAAAGCCTTGCGGAAAGCTCGATTTTTCCAAGCATAGATAATTGGATTAACGGCGCTATTCAACATTGCCATGGAAAACATGACGCGGTAGATCGTTGGGCTCGGTTGCTGATCGACATCAATCACGTGAACCAAAGCTACGACCACGTAGGGTAACCAAAAAATTGTAAAACATCCAAGAATAGGAAGCACAACCTGGATACTCTTCTTTTGGCTAGAGTCGCGGTCGAGATCGTTAGCTCCGGTGAGTTTCCATCGACGCGCGTGTATCCTCGCTTCTCGCCATATTCTCAGATAAAGAACGAATATGCTCAGCCAAACGGTAACGAACAGTGGTGTGAGAATAGCGATCATGTATAATCTGAAATAATTCGAACGGTTGGCAAATTAACTTTTTTCTAAGCCAATGTAAGCATCGGTCGATAAAAAATACCTCGGAAATACTGTATAAAGTTCGCAGACGTTGGAACTGTCATAGATATTCCAGTAGATCGGAATAGTCGAAACGAAGGCCGAGCACGCCCATATTATCGTTATCGCCACTGTAAATAATCTTTCCCTTGCATACTCGCTGTATTTCAGTGGGTGTATTATAGCTAAATAGCGATCAAAGGCAATCGCTGTAACATTGCAAAAACTCGCGCAGCAACAGAACGCCGGGAACACGAATCTGCAACAAATTTCATGTTAATGTTGTCGAATAAAGAATTTTGTGAATTTGTTCACCTCGGTATGCACGAGTACTTGTAGCAGGCTAGTCTCGCGTCGAGAAAAAACAGGAGGTGATAGATCACGGCGAGGCCTACTAACAGGTCCGATACGGCGAGGCTCAAAATCAGCCGATTCGATTGTGGATTGCGCAGTCTTCGGCTCAATCTGACCGCTAGAATCGTTAAGACGTTTCCAAGAATAATAACGGTGATAACGACTGCGTCGACAGCGATCCAACAGCTCGAACACAGTGGTGACGATGGTCTGAAATAAAATAATGTATAGTCATTGTTCATATTCAATGTAATCTTAAGGAAGGAAATATCCACGCGAGAGTTGTAACGAAATTAATTTGATCAAAAGTAGGAAAAAATATTAATAGTGCATGCACGTGTAGTTGTCTCGTTGCGAATGCCATCGCTGCAGTGGCCTTGGCATGTAAAAAGAAAAAAAGACCCGCTGCACTTGACTGTTCAATGACTCGGATAAATATCTCAAAAGTAGCGAACATCGCGAGAGAGAACGTCGAGAGATAATCGAGTTTATTACAGTATCAAGCGTCGTTAGTTTTGTGATTATGCATCGCATAAAATTACATCATGGCAAAATGTTTCGTAAAGCGTTGAAATTAAAGAATTCGAAAAAAATGATACAAGTAATGAAATGAACCAGAGGCGCGCATTCGCATAATCGCCACACTACGACTATTTGCTTATGCTATGCAGTAGATAAAATTTGACTCACGCTTTGGAAGTAGCAATCGACTCGTCTGTTGCAAAATTACCGGTCACGACGAGCCTCATAATTTTTTCTCGTGCGATGCGTAAGATCCATCCACGACTGCCATCGCTGACGCGTCGACGCGTATTAAATGTGCACTGATGCTGCTGTTGCGTCCGAAATGATACTGACTCGACTTGTATTACGTGTATGCGTGATCTACATCATCATTATTACGAGTCTAACACCGATCGATGTAAAGCTCGAAAACTTTTTACGGGCGCAACTTTGGGGACACGCTTCACATTTACAAATTATCTGATGTGATTTTTGTTGTTACGTCACTCGCGTTATCTCTAGTCCGATAGTATGTAAAATCGACAGGTGCGAGACGTATCCTACAGTCGCTTATATTATATGTATATAAAAATTAATACATAATTCCATGGTTTTCTGTTGATTTTAGGGCATGTTCCGTCACGCGTGCGAGCACACATTGTCGCAGATGCGTCAAGGCCGAGAGACCCTCTTGACACTCCTCGAAGCTTTCGTGTACGACCCGTTGGTCGACTGGCGCTCGGGCTCTGACACCAGCATCCTAAGCTACGCAGCGGCCGGTAAAGCTCGTTCTCGTGCCAACGGCACGACTCGCAAGAAGCTCGAGATCGAGCTCACTCACGCCATGTTCAAGGTACGCGTGTGCGAGATGCGCATTGAATGGCTAAATAACAAGGACGAAGTCACGAAAATTTTCCCGGCATTGATCTCGGTATTGGCAACTTGGATCGAGACTTACAATGTCAACAAACAGTGGCAGAACACAATACAAGAGCGATACATGCAGCTAGACCTCGTACAAGAGGCTCAAAATGCCAAACCTGGCAAGGAGCCCCACCCTCTCTTCACGCTGCTCAAGAGATACGATACTTTTAAAACAGCTATGGACTCTAAGGAATTGGCTATGCATAACATGCGAGAATTGCAGAATCTCTACCAGAAACAGATAAAGAGTCACCGAGTGAGTATTCCTCAATTTTTTTGAATATTTCAATGATTTTTAATAACGAATTGGATACTTGATAATTAATTTTTCTTTCCCTATCTTTTCAGGATGCGATAAAAACAATCAACAAATTAGCACTGGAGCTAGCTTCCGTAGAGTTGAGAAAATTAGAAGATGAAATAATTCCTAATATTTTTGATCAGATTGAAGAATTTTTACACAACGCTGGCCAGAGTCAGATGATCCTTCAGTGTCAGCAGTCCGAGTTGGAACTTGTGGCTGTGTCACAACAATTGATGGAAGTTTTACATTCCATCATAGATGATCTTAATCACTACTCGTCGGTCGTAACAAATTATCCAGTTCAAATCATCAAGGAGCACCGGACAGTGGTGTACAAGAATTGGGCAAGTAAATTGTTGTCATTACCCTCAGTGAGCACTTGCGAATTAATCGAACAAGAAGCTTCGTATCTTTATCGTCCTCCTTGCCATGACGATATTGTAACTAAAACCGTGGTCGAATTTTCTACTCAAATCAAGGAATTAATTGATGAAATTGAACAAAAGCATGCTTACGTTAAGCGACCATCTCCCATAAAGAATTTAAGCTTTGAAAAGTTACAGAAGAATTATGAAGTTGCGAGAGATGAAGCGATTAAGTACCGCGAGAGTTATGACGTCTGCAACCGAAGTTTTGAGAGTGCTTTGCTCATGACTTTCGCTGAATTAAATTTACAGTTCTTGAAATCGGAAGTTGATGTTAAATATGCCAAGTGTTTGGTTAATCACTCCATCTCAGGCAACGATTGGTTCGTATATCAGTTGAGTCACGATGCTTCGTATGTATACCACTTGATAACGCTTGTGAAGATAGATCCTCTTTTGGATCGCCACATCGAGTGTCTCAAAAATGTCAAGACAATGTATCAACTTTTGCAAGATTTTCTGTCCCGTTTCTACGTCGAACTACTGCCAATGACTGCCAATTTTATTCCATCCGCCGATTCAAGTTTCGTAAAAATGATGGATGACGTTGATAATTATTTTAATGAAATTAATATACCATGCACCGATCTGTTGCAAAAATTAGAAGAGCATTTATATTTCACTATCAAACAAACTAGTAGTCCTCACTATGACGTGTACGAACAGGTTCTCGCAATGCGAGTTAAATTTGAGAAATCGTTGATTGCAGAAAATGTTCACGAATTTCTTGTCAAGTTCAATAATCTATTTGTACATTTGGATGCAGAAAAGGAAAATCTTGTTAAAGCATTCCATTCTATCCCAACAATTCCGAAAAGTTGGGGTAAAATAGATAGCCTAGACAGAGCTGAAGATATGGCCCCTGTGCAACTTGGAAAAGACGCTCGCGACGTTCTTAACAACATATTTTTTGTAAAACGCATAAAAACTATGATGGCCGTTTTTGAAATATTTCGTCATCAGATAAAATTATTCCAAGGCATAGATCTTCAACCAGAGTCAGTAAGGCGCTACTTCTTGGGCGATAATATCACGTCACCAATAAGATCCTTCATTGGCGACTTTGTGAAACGCTTTGTATTGGGCACACTAACTGTGTGCTTGAATGTGGTCATCAGTAGCTTACTTTTGAGGCAAAATTCACTGAAAGTAGAACAAGAGATCAAAGCTCAATGGGAATTATTGGGTCCTGATGGAAAATTATCTCTTGTGTATCTTTGCAACTATGTATACGATTTGATTAATCATCTTCCAACGGACGAGCGCGAAATAGAATTACAGCAGCGAGCGATCAGCCGAGCTCATCTCGTAAAACTCAAACAGCATTTTGTAGAAAGGATTGTAGAAATCACTGCCACATCATGGAAGAGAGTAATGAAAACCAAGTGGAACGTAATGAAAAAAATTATGACCATCCATTACTTCATGCACGAAGATCATTTGCGGTTATATAAAATCACACCGCCCGAGTTCAATCGTACAGATTTTATCAATGCGCTGCGTTCAAAAGTCAATGACGTATCCAGCATCGCTGTCAAGTTGGACAAAGCTGGCGACCAGCTGTATCAGTTCATACAACAGTCAGTGCAAAGACTCAAATGGGCTGCAGGGGCTAATCCAGACGTAAATAATATTATTAGTCTCTTCGATAAAACGGTGAAAAATAGCAACGAAAAGATGCTTCAATTGAAGAAAATTTCAGTTGCGGCAACGACAAGAAGCAATATAATTTTACAATTTGAGTCATTGAGATCGATCAATCAGTCTGATACCATTGCTACTCACGTAACTTTCATGGACGTTTTAATGAAGTTCAAAAAGAGTTGCATGTTGATTGAAAATCTGGATGTCACTGTGACCCCGCTTGAAGTAAGCCTTGTAGAACTGTTACAACTAGGGGCTAACGAGCAAAAGGACATCGATGTGGCTTGGCTACGACAAACCGAACATCTACTTTCCGCAGGTATTGTTGAAATCAAAAAAAATAGTCAAGAATGCGTCGAGAATTTAACATCAGCCGAATTATCGCTCAAAGAAAAATTGGTGTCTTTGCAAAATGCAATGGCTGATCACCATCGTCTGATTAATGATGTGAGACTACTACTCAAAAGAATGTCCAAACAAGAGACAATGCCTGGATTGAACGATTTTCTGCAAAAGTATCGCAGCTACACGGAAAAATTATCAACTAGTATCAAGGATCTGGACTTGCAAAAAATCAACTCGGAATCGGCGTCTGCATTGAAAGCTGATTTTGAGGACTTGAAAGCCGTCGTGCCACAGCTCTACGATGAGTTACTGCAATTTGCTGACTTGGCCAACGAAACAACAGAAACGCAGCCCAACAAGCCGAAACTTGTGCGGCAAGACAGCGTGTACTTCAGTCCGCGGCGAGGTGTGCCCGCGATTAATCCAGCAACTGGTAAGGCGACTCAGCAACAGAACACTTACGCCCTGAGCGTGTGGCGCAGGATTCGTGCTAAATTGGATGGCCGCGATCCAAACCCTGCGCGTAAGATTACGGTATCCGAACAAATTGAATACATCATTCGCGAGGCCCTGTCGATTGATAATTTATCCCAGTTGTATGAGGGCTGGACACCCTGGGTTTGAGCTACTATATGAAGGCGTTGGCTCGCGCTGCGCCGAAATGGGATCTCAAATCTTCGTCAATGAACATCAACATTTAATAAATGCAGTCTATCTCGTCTTTTTCTGCCGTCTTGTTGCCGAATAATGTATCTTCAAATGTAACTCGAGCACAGGGGAGCTAACAACAAATCCATAATTACTTCAATTATTGTTGACCTGTCTCTCTGTGTTCAACAAAGAGTACCAATGGAGAGAAAAGGAACGACGCACGACGAGTAACTTAACAAAGTACATTTACCACGCTAAAAAGTACATCTTAACTTGCGAGAGTTGAAATTCTTTCCTCTTTTAAAGATGGACGAATATCAGCTGCTCAATAAAATATTTGAAGAAAAAAAAATGACAAAAAAAAAGATAGAAAACTTAAGCTCTGAAGATGATAATACTGAAATATGATGATGGGGAATTATGATTTCGACGACGACATAAAATAGCCGAGCACGACGCGCGGATTTCGAATCTTTAGTGATCCGTCAGTTTTCTAACACTTGATTTTTCGTTATTGGCCATGTTGATTCTTTGATTATTTGATTTTGAACTTGATTATCTACTTAACCTATTCAAAAAATGAATCAGTTTACTCGAGATTATATAAAGGTAATATTTATCAATCAAGACTAATTGCAAAGGAAAATATGGCAGATTAGTTTGTCGGCCGGCTTTGAATTTAGAGCTACAAAAAAATTTTTTTTAAATGGTTTACAGGCAAATATTATATGGGTTCATTAAACTTTACAAGAAACCATGTATGTAATGATCATTAAGTTTAAATTAGATACATATTTTTCGTTGCAAAATTTGATCGAAAAAAATTAATTCAATACTGTATGTAATAGAATTATATTGAAAAAATTTTATTTGCTTAAAAGAGATGATTCAAAATCATATATCACTAAAATATATCTCTAGTAATTTTATGATGAAATTTTATTTATGCGTAATTAGTGGCACGTTCTTTTCTTTTCTGAGCAAAAACAAATTCAATTAATTTTTTTGTTGTTGATAATTATTGTATCAAGAGTAAATACATTCGTCTTATTATAAATTTTTTTCATATTCAATGTCTACAGTTGCAATCGATTTTTATTTAAATGAAAAAAATGTTACTCAAAAAACGTGTTACTCATTTAAGTTCTTTTTATTTATATTTCAGTTTAAGAATGAAAAATTTTATTTTTGCCTGATGTAACACTTAGATATGTAATTTAATTATTGGTTATTGTGCAAACATGTATTACCGAAATTTGTAATAATGGATATTTAATATTTAATAAATTAAAATCGCAATAAATAAATATCTATATTTCATAAAAATGAATACCCTTCAAACATTTCAGGATAAAAAATTTAATATTGCTTCCTCATACAGGAAGCTTTGTGACGGACCGATTTTCGACTTTCATAACTAATAATCGTAGAGTACTTTTACATATATATTCTTAAACTAGATCGAATTGCTGACACATGTCTGTATGTGTGTGTGTGTGTGCGTGTGTTGGGATGTGCGCAGTGATATCTCGATGATGGTACTTCGTATCGATACTGTAGATGTCTCATTTTATTCGTTTTGATGTAAGGAAGAAGCCAAAACATCATCTTTAGTTCTGCGTTAAGTATTTA
>CACVKI010139214.1:0-13578 GCA_902732785.1 Trichogramma evanescens
TATTTCCATGTACATGATTCTATCATATTCTATTATGTCTCAACATCTAATATTGTTTAAAATTTAAATATTTCATAAATATGCCTTATAATATTCTTACTTCTCCAACATTTCTTACAATTTCTTTGAAACGATCTAAAACCGAGCGAGCGTTAGCGAGCGAGGAATGACGCTAGTTAGATAATTAGGCATTGTCCTCTCTACCATGTGTATTGTATATTATTCAACAAAGGCTCCAAACAATTATCAAAGAATCGTTAAAACCCAATTATATGTTAATTTAAATGTAAAAGTATTATTCTTTGCAAAGAATATTGATATATTGTAGAGTCACCTACCCAGTGAATGAAAGGTTTCCAAAAAGTTTGCTTAAATTTAGCTCAAATCAACGTTTTTAATCAATTAAAGGCTATTATTCAGATGGATTATAATAGTAAATCACATTCATCTTTCTCTACTGAATAGAATTTTTGCAAAATTCTTACTTTCAACTTTGATTAATAAAATAACATACAAGGAAAACGATGCACCAGTGAATGAAACATTTTTACCAGTAAATGAAACCATTATAATTAATGATAATATATTCAGAAAGTTGTTAAAAACTATTGAAATATTTAGTATTAATGCTCAATTATATTATAAAATTTCATTACCGATGAATTAGTTCAGTATAATTAAATTGTATTAATTTATAAATAAATTTTCATTCACTGGTGCGTTTTCAATCACTTTGGAGGTGACTCGAAAGAGGAGGCTTATTAAAAGAAGAGTCAAATTTGTTCTTTTTTTCATTTATTTATTCAATCGACGTGTAGCATTGAAAAAATTAGATACAACAGAGATCAATTTATCAAGATTTTTGGCCTGAATCCGCCAAGTAAATGTTAAGTAAGTCTTTGCTGAGCAGATTTTCGATGATCATTTCACAGCACTCCATCGGCAGCCGATAGTGTATTAATCCAATGAAAGGGTCTAGCGCCAAGCTCATGAAAAAGCTACTCGCTAGCTTGTCGCACAGATACGCGTCGTAAACGCGTCTATTAGGCATCTTTTTATGTTCGTCCGAGCGCGAGAACTCCAAGTAGTCCCTGTACGTGACTTGTTTCCGCGCCTGTCTGGGTCCAAGCTGAATCAGCTTGTAGAGCGATACACTCGAATTTATCATTATTTTTTCCGCCGCGTCCGCGAAACCCGGACGGCACATATATTTTTCAATTTTCTCCGACTCCTCGAAAAAGCGAAACTTGACGAAAAATTGCATGATAGCCAAGGCGTCGCTTTCGGCCAATTCGTATCCTTTCCTTATCAGGTACTCCACGCCGAGCATGAAGTTGGACGCTGCTTCCAAGTTGAAATTGATTAAATTTCTACTCTGTTTCGCTGCGAATTCCTTGGAAACGCAATTGAAATTGGGAAAATCAAAGGTCGACAGATCGGCTCCGCGTTCCAGAAGCAGATTGACCATATTCGGCAAGAACTTCACCACGGCCACCTCGAGAGGTGTCCAGCCCGCCTCGTTCCAGACATTGATTTGAAGCGTCCGCTGGGCTTTGTCGCAGATTTCAAACAACTTCTTCATCTGTTCTTCATGTTCGTCCTCCGAGCAATAATAGTGTACAAGAGTACAACCAGCGGGATTGGTGAGATTTGGATTAGCGCCATTTCTCAGCAGCAATTCGGCAATTTCATATAACTTATGAGCCATAGCTAGTAGAAACGGTGTGCTGCCATCGAGGTTTTGGGCGTCCACCTGCAGCGGCTGCTTCGCCTCCTTGCAAACCTCGAAGAACGTCTTCATCAAGTGATAATCGCCATTCGCGCTAAATCCTTCTCCAGAGCTCAAACGGTGCAGAATTGTATTTCCCAATTTATTATCGGCTAAATTGGGATCGGCACCGTGTGCCAATATAGTTTTCATCACTATCTCTCTCGTTGCTTGCCTGCCGAACAGAGCGAAGCGCAGGGGTTGAGGAAGCCCGGGACAGTTGGAATCCTGACCTGACTCGAGAAATTTCTCAATTACGTCTAAGCAGCCGTAAATGCAAGCGGCGTGGAAATGTGTTAAATCATCCTCGTTCTTGTAATTTACGTCAAACCGATCGTAAATGAGAAATAGGTCATTGATGAGCATGTTTGAAATTCCGCCCCCAAACTTTTTCATTATGTTGAGTAACGGAGTGGGATGATTCAACAGCTTGCCGTCTCCGTCGAGCTCAGGCTCGTCCTTGTAGCCGCAGTTGATAACGAACTTGACGATCAGTTCTCCTGGATAATTATCATCGGAATAGCCATCGTATTCCACGGATTCTTCGAGTAACTCATCGATTTGATAGGGCTGGAAAAATTGCCGAAGATCTGGATACGGCGAGTCCCAACGATGAATTAAACCGTGTAGTCGACGGACGAATTTCTCTCGCTCTTCTTGCAACTCCCACTTGACGTTGCTTAGTAAATTTCCCAAAATTACGATTGCTTTTGGTCTGGGCACTAACTGCGGTAGACACGACATCGTTTTACGCACTCACTAAAAACTTTCACTTATGACTTGAGATACTTTTAATTTATTTCACGAAAGTCACGGCGTTGCGACTGGTGCAATGTCTCTGCGATGCTCACGCTGTGAAATCTCAACGTGTACTGAGAGCTGTGTTGCATGCACTGCTTGCAATTTGAGAACATGTATTTAGAGAAAGTAAAAAAATAAGGGTATCTCTACATACCTCGTTCGCTTAGCGATACGCGCCGCGACGCGTCAACGCGTAAATCAGGGTTTCAACTATGCGATCCGAATACTGAGAGGTTAATAATTTCTGCTACATTAATCGGATGGGTTCATATTTTATTTCGCAGTTGAAACCCTGATTTACGCGTAGCGACGCGCCGACGCGTAGCGCTAAGCGAACGAGGTATGTAGAGACGCCCTAAGGAGACACCATTCACTTCGAAACACGTGAGAAAATTGGCCCCGCCTACTTTACCAGATCGTTAGCTGTAAGAATGTTCCACAGTTCCACTGTTAGCGACACCGCAGCGCCTCTCAGTATTCAATGTGAGCGACCCATGAGAACTAATAAGGAATAGCCATACACTATTCCTCTAATTCTTATAGATGCGCTGCGGCATCATAGACTTCCCAATAAATCGAGGTGGATGCGATGCTCTCACGAAGAAAATAGGAAACTATTTGTTGGGAAGATTAAGTTATCTTTCGATTAGTGTGTTAAAAACTACATGTATAAACAGTCGTTTTAAGGAAATATTCAATGGTTTAAAATCATGGTAATTTTGCTCATGCTTGCTTTCAAGGCCGCGTTTAGCCTGCGTATAAGTCAAATGCACATGCCAAGACTACTCAAAAATGCACCAAATGCTGCGGGAAAGTACTTATAGCACTTTCCGCGCGCAATGATGGAAAATACGATTCAAGCAATTAGAACTCGCTGCGCTCGGGCGGAAAACTTTGCACTCGTGGAGAAAACCTACTTTTTCGCCCTAACTGCAAATCTGCTACTTGACTATAGGGAGCCCACATAAGATGTGAATCACAGATCTTCTCTGAAATATTTTTAAAGATTCCACTTTTAAAAAATACTCCCAATAAGTTTTTAGATTCAATAGACCTTAGAAACTACTTAGATATTATCTTAGCCATATTTAATACATCTATCTACTCATAAAAAGATGGTCAAGTTCACTTATCGTTCTTGGACATTATACAGGATTTTTTAGTACTTCCCTGTACATCAAATGAAGTAAATTGTTACTATTTTACAGAATTTTAATAAATATACATGCCAATCTTCAGATGATGGCTGCTATACTATGGGTACTTGACCAAGAGAAATAATAAGAAGTAGTGAAAGAAGAAGTGTTCTCAAAGCTTTTGGGATTATTTCATTTTCATAATGATTCAAAAATATTGCATATCAAGCATATCGAGTCTCCTAATTTTACCCATAAAAATTCCAGCAAATAAAAAATGGTTCAAATATCATAGCAGTGACAATAAAGAGTTGACAACAATTTATGAATGTTTTGACAATAAATTTTAGATATTTTTTGGTAGCTAATTTTTATTATGAAATCGACTCGAAATTGATTATACCCCAGATATTGACGATCAAGTTCCACTTTGGAAGCACACTTAGAAGTACATTGTACATTTTTATTAAAATTATATAAAATAGTAACAATTCTGATAAAAATGTTAAAGAGTCTTGGGGTAATTTGGGCATATCTGATGATTGAGAAATCAATCATTCATTTATCAATAAACATATGGAGATCCTATAAAAATTTTTAAAAATTTTGAAGCTGATATGTGATTTGGATCTCACGTAGCTTCCTAGTTTGTAGAAATTATTAAATTACGTGTTTCGTCATAATCATTTCATTTGTTTGAAAAGTCATTGTTCACATAAATATACCCTCACCAAGTTAATTTCAAATATCAAAAATTACTGAAAATTTCTTTTTTTTGCAATTGAAATTAAAAAACATAATTTATCATAGTAACTAGCACCATTAATACAACAAGTATGGCAACAATAATTAAGCTAAAATACAACAGACTAAGTAAAAAAAATTTAGATTTAACAAAACTGCATAGCATAAATGTGTAATTTAGCTAAAGTAATCAGTATAAACTAGAAAAACTTACTAAAAAAATAACAATAGTGTGATAAATAGCCTTGAAAGGCATCAACTCAGCTACTTCAGTGCAATAAAATCTTCAGAACCTTTGACTTGCTGAAGTGGGGTGTAATCTTCTTATGAACATTATTGCCAATAGTTTCAACAAACAACTTAGTATTTCTCATGTTGCTGGGTGATTTTGACATTTTATGTCAATGGCAACTTTTTTTTGAGACATAAATATAAACTGATACTTTATACACTTGTTATTTTATATACTTATACTCACTTCAAATACTCATAAAATCTAACATGATACATTTAAGATCAAAATCGGTATACTAATTCTTGTATAAAACGTAAATTTTCCAAATTTAATAACTGATATGTATGCTAAACCACATGATTTTCAGATTGCTTTTAGGGTCCGTCTTTATATACGATAGCAGATAGTGGTTATAACGCTAAGGTTTTCTGCTAGTAATGAAGCTCGGCATCTTCAGGTGCGACTCCAGGTGGCAAGATTCAATTTGGTAATCTTGCAACATTTTCTGTTGGTAATTACTTTTATCCATGTATGTAAAATTTCTATACGTTGATGTCATTCGTGATTGTTCAAACAAATTATAAACAATTTTTTTCGAATTGGGTACAATTATTCAGAATATTGACATTTTCTACAAAAAAATTATATTTAGAATTGTAAATTTTTGAAATAGTTATTATTTCAGTTTTATTCATACGTAGTCAGATTTGATTTTCATCGAACGTTATTACGTAGAGAACGAGGGTAAAGTCAAGAAAGCTTAGATTGCTATCTTGAAAATGTGTAATTTGACACTTAAATGAAAGCAAAAAAAAATTTTTTTTCAGAATTTTTTTCCTTCGTTTGATCGAGAATTGAGACATCCTCAATCACAAAGACTCGATATTAAGAGGATAAGATTTAACTTTAGTACTCTCGCGAATACGTGTATCCTGCCAATAAGGCAATAATAAAAATAAGTGTAATAGTGCCAATAGGTGAATAATAAAAATAATTGAATGTTTTTTTTGTATAAATCGATGTTTCCAGTGCCACGCACATCAATGTAGTTAAACAACATGATTTAGTGACTTAACATATTTCAATGAACAATAAAATTTAATTCATATAACTTATTTCCACTCACCAACATGTATTGAACGTCGGAATATATTGATACCTATATTCTTTCATATGTACATCAAATTCAACTACTAAATTTTTACCTTTGAATCATTCAGGAGACATTTTCAAATAATTTAATTGTATAAGATATAGGAGCTGAGGTATCCAATGAAATAGAAAAAAAGATAACATTTGAGAAGTATTTTATTATTATTTTAAAATGCAAATAATTAAAATAACTTCGTTGATTTGTATATAAAATCATTTAAAAAAAAAAGAAAAATTTCATTTCAATACTAATAACTAAGTAATATATGTGAAACAAGAACTATATGATGTAATTTCTGAAATGTGAAACTTACGCAAAGCTTCAAATATTCACTTTAAAGTATTTTAATTCTTGTAACACTATTGTGCCGTAAAGATTGCTTATTAACAAACAATAAAAGCTATCAATGAGGAATATCTCTTTAGGAGTCATAAGAATATCAAAAACTGAACGATTCATAATAATTATAAATCAATGCTTTTTGGGTAACATTTTTACAAACTTGTCAGTCTTAGGTGTAAACATTTTACAAGGTTTCTAAAATTTACATCATACCACCCATGCCACCCATGCCACCCATACCACCCATGCCGCCCATACCACCGCCTGGCATTGGGCTTTCTTCTTTAGGTAACTCGGTAACAACGGCTTCCGCAGTCGTGAGGAGAGAAGCAACACCAGCAGCATCGGTCAGAGCAGTACGCACTACCTTAGTAGGATCAATGATTCCCTTTTCGATCATGTCAACATACTCATTGTTTAAAGCGTCATAGCCCAAAGTACCTTCAGAAACTTTGGCTACTACCACACTACCGTCAACGCCAGCGTTCTGAGCGATTTGTAAGCAAGGCATGCGAAGAGCATTTGCCACAATGTTTATGCCAGTCTTTTGATCCTCATTTGCTGGTGAAAGAGTTTGTAGAGATGGTGCACATCTCAACAAGGCAGTACCACCTGGAAAATTTGAATAGTGTAAATTAGTATGCTGTATTATTGTAAGTCTTTTAAAGATTTTAAGAAAAAATTAAGGTTACACAACATGCTAAAATTTTTATCGACTTGAGTGTTTTAATTTGTTACTTAGGCAACATCAAATGGAAGTGATTACTTTTTTTATTACAATTAATTAATATATAGACTAAATGAAAATATTTTATGTATAGTATGACCCATATTAAAAAAAAAAAAATAATGAAAAAGGTACTAACCTCCGGGTACAATGCCTTCCTCTACTGCAGCCCTAGTAGCATTAAGAGCATCATGAACTCTATCTTTTTTCTCATTGACTTCAACTTCGCTGCTTCCACCTACTCTCAATACAGCTACACCAGAAGCTAATCTAGCAAGACGCTCTTGCAATTTTTCTTTTTCATATTCGGAAGTTGTATTTTCAATTTGATCACGGAGTTGATCAGATCTTCTGTCAATGTCAGTCTTCTTACCCTTTCCTTTGAGCAGAAGACAATCATCTTTTGTAATGACAACTTCTCCAACTTGACCTAAGTCAGTGGGCTAAAAATAAAAGTAAAAAAAAATTATTAATAAATTCTTAATGGAAGAAAAACATTTACATATTTTTCATCATACGTACTTGAACATCTTCAATTTTCACCATATCAGCATCATCTCCAAAGACAATACCACCGGTGGCAATAGCCATATCTTGCATGGTAGCCTTTCGGTTGTCTCCAAAGCCTGGAGCTTTAACAGCAGCTACTTGGAGACCGATCTTTAATCTATTGACGACCAAAGTAGAAAGAGCTTCTCCATCAATATCTTCAGCAATGATCACAAGTGGTTTACGCTGAGAATTAGCAAGTTCAAGAGCAGGGATTATGCTTTGGACCGAAGAGATTTTTTTGTCGCTGAATAAGAGTAAAGCGTCTTGGAATTCAACTTTGGCTCCTTTGGAGGAATTGATGAAGTAAGGTGAAATATATCCACGGTCAAATTTCATTCCTTCAATGATCTCAAGCTCATCGTTCAAGGTTTTTCCGTCTTTAACTGTAATTACACCTTCCTTTCCAACTTTCCTCATAGCATCAGAAATCAGATTTCCAATTGCTAAATCACCATTGGCGGAGATGGTAGCGACTTGTGCAATTTCTTCTGGTGTTGTGACAGGTTTACTCAAAGTTTTAAGTTCTTCCTTAATTTTTTCAACTGCCATCATGACTCCTATAAGAAAACAATTATTAAGTACAAGTTTCAAATCATTTTATTATGAAGAGATTGTTATAATCGTTCAACTTACCGCGTCTGATTTCAATTGGATTGGCACCTTTGCTGATCTTTTCAAAGCCTTCTTTGGCAATGGCTCGAGCTAAGACAGTAGCGGTTGTGGTACCATCACCAGCTTCCTCATTTGTGTTGTTAGCCACATCTTGAACAAGTTTGGCTCCAATGTTTTGGAATTTGTCTTTTAGTTCAACACCTTTAGCAACTGTAACACCATCCTTGGTGATTTTAGGGCTGCCCCAACTTTGTTCTAATATGACATTGCGACCCTTAGGACCCATAGTCACAGCTACAGCATCGGCCAAAATGTCAACACCTTGAAGCATTAAAGCTCTAACTTCTGCTCCAAATCTCACATCCTTAGCATAGCCAGCTTGAAGTTGCATCTTTCGGAGAGCAACCGAGCGAAGAAGTGTGGGTAGTCTGAACATCTGAAATTGATAAAAAATATACAATTAATATATAATGTCCTAAAGTAATATAAATTAATGGATTTTTGTTGTTTTTAAACAAATTAGATAGTAATATCATCATATTATACAATACATTGCACTCAAAGATTCGTGGTTATGTAAAATCAGCCGTGTGACCACTAAATCAACGTGCGCAATTGAATACACGAAAAACGTATCAACTCGTTATTGATTCATCTAAATTGGTGAAAACTTTAACCAAAAAAGTTGCACTAGTAAATGAAAATTAAATTATTTCCCTTTTTTTTTACAAATGCCGGATACCGAGTTAACAACACTCGATGTGTAAAACGAAACAAAATTATAACCGCTATACGTAATGATTTGTAATAATTAGGTGCATTCATACCTTGTAAAATGTTTTTTTTCTTTTTCGGTAATAAAATTTATGATGAATTCAAAATTTATTCTCGTCTGCAGACTCCGAAGTGAAGTTGCAATGCCAGTCCTTTCTACTAAAATGAGTGAGGTACCGATACGAGCGGGCAGAGGTGGAGTTAGATCTCTCGCGTGCGTGTTGCGCTGCGTTGCGTGTGAATAGTCTTCGTCACTGTCCCCACTGCGGTCTGGGGGGTCTTGACCGAATCATCCAGAAAGTGTTGTATGTAGATGTCTGCTTCTTTATCGTGTATGTATGCCGGCAAAGTTCTGGAAACCCGAAAACTTCTAGAACCTCGATCGATCTGACCGTGTTATCGAAAAATTAAGAATAAATGCCTCCCAATTGTTTGTAAAGAATCCATGAGAAATTTGAATATTGTTTAAACTATACGTAATGACGATCGGATTATAAACAGATATGTTCAAGTAGTACTGTTTAGCGCGATCTAGGAATTCATGTTAATAAACTCATGTTTAAACTAATTATTATGACAAAATAAAACTCATACCGCAATTAATATTTTGCGTTTTCATTTATCAAATGACAAATCTTTTTGCTGCACGTGTCAACTACATAAATCATTATAATTCGCTAAATTGCAATGCAAATATTTCTCGAGCATAAATAATCGAGAACGCTCATTCATAAAAATTGTTCGACATAAATATTTAAAGTGATTTTTCGAGTACATCTGAGATGCTCGAAAATTTCGCATTATGACACAATTTCGTGAAATTTTGCATCGATTTTCCGTCATCTTATTTTGCGCTGTACAATTAGAAAAGTGCTGGGACAATTTGGTACCGGCACTCTTACGCGACTATTACGTAACTATGGTCCCACGTTACGGAGGTGAACTTGCCACATGGAGCGTTAAAAAAATTGTTTTATTCGGAGTTCAAGTTGCCACGCGGCACCGGCGCGCCGCGGCGCCGGCCTGAATTTTCGCAGTCTCAAAACACGCTAGAAGCCGTGAAGCACGCCGCAATTCAGTTGAGCGAATGATCTAGTAGGTACCGTGTTACACAGACACAGCCGACCGTGCTCGAGGAACATCTTCATTGCTCGCCGCAGTGCAATTCGTCGCAAAGGTTATACGCGCAAAGGATTAATTATCATTTTTTAGGCTTTTTCCAATTGTCATCCAAAAACGAACTATGGTAAGTCTGAGTGTTGCAGTTTTGTTTTTCGATTTCAAAGATTATTCTAGTATCTTCCCAATTAGTTTAGTTATGTAAAACTTGAAATTACGGTTTGAAAAGTTTATTTTTTAAAATTCATTTGTATGTTGGTCAGAGAATCTTGATACTTTTTGATAATAAAAATGAATGATAAAATTCACAAAGTTTCGATTTCTAACGATCACTTTTTTTTAACAATGAAACCACAGAAAATTTTTAGACAATTAATTTATACACAATTTTTATTTTATGTTTAATAATTGATCATTTTTAAAATGTTTCAGTCTGCTGCCGCTGTTGTTAAACGACTCGTTCCTTTGTTTGATAGAGTTCTTATCCAAAGGGCAGAAGCTGTTACTAAAACCAAAGGTGGTATTGTCATCCCTGAGAAAGCCCAGGGCAAGGTTTTGAAAGGAACAGTTGTGGCAGTTGGGCCAGGATCAAGAAATGAGGTCAGTCTCATTACAGCAATTATAAATATTTCATAATTATCTCATGTGTGATAAATAATAATTTTTATATTGTATAAATTTCAGAAAGGAGAACATATTACACCAAGCATCAAGGTTGGCGATGTAGTGTTACTACCTGAATATGGAGGTACCAAAGTTGAGCTAGAAGATAAAAAAGAGTTTCACTTATTCCGTGAAGCAGATATTTTGGCTAAGTTGGAGGAATAAATAAAAGTTGATTTACTTGATAGAAAGTTATTTGATACATTATCAGTGTTTAATTTTTACTTTTTAGAAAATGTTGATGACCAGAGTTTTGTCAAATAAACTTTTCAAGTCATTTAGTTGTTAACCAACAATGTTTCATTTATAATATTAATAATAAAATATTCAAAATGAAAAAGTTCTATTTTTTTATATATTATAACTTATAACTTTTATTAACAACTAAATATTTAACATGTGTATGGTTTTTACAAAAGTTTGATTCCTTTCTTGACACCAGCCTTAATACCAGATATTTCACCTCCATATTTGGTAACTTCTTTTCTGACTTGTCGGACCTAAAAATAATTAATATTATAGTAATATGTGTATATAAATGTTGGAAAAAAAGAAAAAAAAAAGAAACTTACTGCTCCCTTTCTGTGTATAATGGCCTTGCGATATTTGTTTCTATGTTTAACTCTGGGATTCCTCTGTTCTTTTTTCCTGTGTGGTGTAAGACCTTTGTTTTTAGCTATTTGGTAATTAATAAATCTCTTTTCATCTTCAGGATTTTCGCTGCTCTGTTCTGAACTTGGATTAACTAATGCATTATTCTCATTCTTACTGCTTTCATCCATCATATCATCATTTTCCTCTTCATTATCTTCTTCATTATCCTCTTCACTATTCTCTGTGTTTGACATTTCAAGTTTATGTTCATCTTCGTGTACAGACTTGTCACAATTTTTGACCTTGTACAGTGTTTTTCCTTCTTCTTGTGATTCTAATAAAATTTGTGCTTTTTCTATGAGATCTCCTTGATCTTTTTCAATCTGGTATAATAGCTCCTTATACTTTCCTAATTTTTTAATGACAGGATGAGAGGCAATAGGTACATTTTTTGATTTCAGCATTAAGTAGTAGGAAATATTCATACAGTAGTGCATGATTACATCTAATTTAGTTTTGATAAAATTTGTAGAAGCTAATTCTGGATAATTCGATTCAAAACTTTTTAAATATGGAACTAAAACATGTTTAGCTTCCATCAAATACCCTACAAAAAACATAAAACAATTATTAGTTGTAGTTATATCATGTATAATAATAGTTATATTAAGCTAAAGAGTAAAGCATTACCTTTGAAATCAGCTAATAGTGGTTTAAATTCAGGACTTTCTTTCTCAAAAAATATTTTTTTCTCTCTTTTACTAAGTTTATCCAAATCAGTCTTAGTTTTGTAGAATTCGTGTTTATCATCACTGACTGTACTTGATGTTGTTACAAAAGACTCTAGGCCAAAATCATTTTCATCAATTTGATCATACAGGTGCTTTTGCAAACTTGTTGCTACCTCTTCTTCTTTTTCAGCCTCTTCGATATCTTTTTGACTGACTGAATTATAATCAGGATCAACATAGTCTGTGGCATAATATGCTTTTTTCTTTTTACCCCATGCTTTTTCATTGGGTAAATTAAGGTCAGTATTGAGACCTTCAATATCAGATTCTATAGAATCATGGTCATCTTCTTCAGAAATTAAACCACCCATAACCTCATCATCACTGTCAAAATTTTGTTTTTTTGATCCATTAGATTGTTGTAGTTTATTTTGACCTTCAAATGAATCATCATCAGAATCAAAATTTTCCATCATTTCTTCGTCAGACATTTTGAGTAATAAAAGTTTTATTAATTATCTACAAACTGTCAATCAACTGAAAATAAAATAATCATTATTAACATCATTTATAAAAATAATGACTTGGTTGAAAATAAAAGTTAATGCTACAATAAATTAAATATGTTTCAAAGTCTATGTCAAGTTTTCAAATAAACACAACAAGCTAATCTAAAAAATAACAAGGTTAAACTAGTCGGTAAAGTGCAAGAAAATGATGATTTTTATCACAATATCACTGAAATGTCAATTTGATTTTGATTTATATTAATTGTAGAGCATGAAAAAGTTTCAAAACATACCTGACAGTATAAAACAAAAATTAGCCGACACGTTTGTTATTAGTTCAATAGTTAGATCAAGTTTCACTTCAAAAGCACGTGTGAAATGTTCGACAATTTAAATCTCAACTGAGAGAGGGTGTAATCATTAGATCCGAATAAGCGACTCCATTATTGTCCGCGTGGCGCACGTGCAGCCAGAGTCGTGTTAAAACAGGTTGACCCATAATATGTCCCAGCAGGCAAAGATTATAAGTGACAGTCACCACTTCAAAAGCTGACTGTCTTGAACACCATGGCCCACAGGCCACAGGGCTCGTGTTTTCACACAGCTCTGCGCACGTGTATGCATGCAATGCATATCGTGATGCCCAGCAGACCGCGGGAAATAATTTTAAATTTAGAATTATTTGGCATTAATCCATTTGAAGTTTTTACAAGCAAAATAAATTAAGTGAACTGTTAAACGGACGTCAGATGTAAAAAAAATACGCTTCGAGCGTGAACTAAATAATGACAAGGGCTAATTTCTGTATTTAAATTTTTATTGTTGCTATTATTAATTGTTCATACAGGTTTACACAAAAATAATAATAAAAAACTTTACTATTTTTTTGTACTGAAATGTTAAAAAAAAAGTAATGTTTTATTAATATGCTCTATAAATCCATTTTTTTTTAAGCTTAAAAAAAGTTGTGTACTTCTTTATGAAGTATTTGAAAAAAAAGTATCGCGCAGTGTGGGAAGTTGTGAACCGTGGTGTGGGTAAACGTGACCGTCCTAACCAAGGAACTCCCTATACAAAAAGCATTTTATTATATAGATCCTTAGTTATAGGACGGTCAC